>JADANK010001077.1:0-40481 GCA_021292215.1 Lophura nycthemera
AAATACGTTCAAGGGCCCCCCCGCTCACCGTCAGCTTCTTTTTCCTCTTGTAGTGCAGCCTGGCCTTCGCTTTCCTCTTCTCCTCCAAGGCCGCCGTCACGGCCTGGTACTTCCAGCCCACCTCGTGTGCCAGGCGGCCCAGGAACGCAAACTGGGGGGGGGCCACAACGTGAGGGGGGGTCCTGAGGGCCCCTAGAAGGCTTTGTGTGCCCCCCCCCACCCTAAAATGTCTCCCCCTGTGTGTACCTTGCGGGTGGGCTTCAGGCGGATGATCTTCAGCGCGGCCGGGACCACCATGCGCTTCCGCTGTGATGATTGGGGGGGGTTAATTAAGAGTGGGGGGGGGGAGGTGATTAATTGGGGGGTGGGGGGGGGGGGTGGAAAGGGGTTATGGAGGGTTTTGGGGGGGTGTTAATTGAGGGAGGGGGATTAATTGGGGGGGCTGGGAGGCTGGAAAAGGGTTATGGAGGGTTTTGGGGGGGTTAAATGGGGGAGGTAATTAATTGGGGGTCATGGGGGGGTGGAAAGGGATTATTGAGGGATTGGGGGGGAGTTAATTAGGAGGAATAATTAATTGGGAGTCTGGAAAATGGTCAAAGGGGGTTACTGAGAATTTGGGGGGGGTTAATTAATTGGGCTTCTGGGGGGGCACTAAAACCGGGTTATAAAGAATTTGGAACAAGGTTAATTAGGAGAAAATAATTAATTGCAGCTCTGGGAGGAGTTAAGAGGAATTATGGAGAGTTCTTGGGGGGGTTAATTAGGGAGAATAAGTTCATTGTGGGTCTGGGGGGGGCCCAGAGGGGTCTGGGGGGGGGGGGTCTCAGTGCATCATTTTTCTCACGGCTCCAAGCATGTAGGTACAACAGCGCATCACTGACCAGCGGGAAGGGGGTGGGGGGGTTAGATAAATTGGGGGGGGGTCCCCTCTGGGGGGGGGATCTGTGTTAATTTGGGGGGGGGTCTCACCTTGTCATACGGGGGGGGGATCCCATCAAACACCTTCAGCCTCTCCAGCGCCGCCTGCCCTCGCTTGGTCTTATGGGGCAGCATCCCTTTGTTTGGGGGGGGGGACACACAAAGAGGGGCATGATAATGAGGGGGGGGGGGGAAATCAAGTGGGGACCCCTCCCCTAATTCACAGCCCCCCCCTCACCTCGCACCGTGCGCCAGAAGATGCGGCTGGGGGCACGGAAGTGGTACGGCCCCCGCGACGGGTTGGTGTTCATCCGCTTCCGCAGGAAGGCCAGGAACTTCACTGCCAAAATTTGAGGGGGGGGGGCTTCAAGGTGGGACCCCCAGCACGCGTACGGCGGGCCTGGTGCTCCCAGTATCACCCAGTAGCTGGAAATCCCATTCCCAGCGCTCCCAGTATCACCCAGTAATTGAAAACCCCTTTCGCAGTGCTCCCAGTAGCACCCAGTAACTGAAAACCCCTTTCCCAGTGCTCCCAGTATCACCCAGTAACTGAAAATCCCCTTCCCACTGTTCCCAGTATCACCCAGTAACTAAAAATCCCATTCCCAGTGCTCCCAGTATCACCCAGTAATTGAAAACCCCTTTCCCAGTGCTCCCAGTAGCACCCAGTAACTGAAAACCCCTTTCCCAATGCTCCCAGTAGCACCCAGTAACTGAAAATCCCGTTCCCAGTGCTCCCAGTAGCACCCAGTAACTGAAAATCCTGTTCCCAGTGCTCCCAGTAGCACCCAGTAATTCCATTCCATCCCCAGTACTCCCAGTGCCCCCCAGGACCCAGGAATTCCATTCCCAGTGCTTCCAGTATCGCCCAGTAACAAAACATCCCATTCCCAGTGCTTCCAGTATCACCCAGTAACTGAAAATCCTGTTCCCAGTACTCCCAGTAGCACCCAGTAATTCCATTCCATTCCCAGTGCTCCCAGTGCCCCCCAGGACCCAGGAATTCCATTCCCAGTGCTCCCAGTAACCACAAAGTCTCATTCCCAGTGCTCCCGTATCCCCCATAACAAACATCCCTCCCATCCGTGCCTCCCAGTATCCCCAGTAACTGAAAATCCCGTTCCACTGCTCCCAGTTACCCAGTACTAAATCCGTTCCCACTGTTCCCAGTACACCCAGTAAGAAACCCCTTCCCAGTGCTCCCAGTATCACCCAGTAACTGAAGGAACCCCTTCCCAATGCTCCCAGTAGCACCCAGTAAACTGAAAATCCCGTTCCCAGTGCTCCCAGTAGCACCCAGTAACCGAAAATCCCGTTCCCAGTGCTCCCAGTAGCACCCAGTAACTGAAAATCCTGTTCCCAGTGCTCCCAGTAGCACCCAGTAATTCCATTCCATCCCCAGTACTCCCAGTGCCCCCCAGGACCCAGGAATTCCATTCCCAGTGCTTCCAGTATCGCCCAGTAACAAAACATCCCATTCCCAGTGCTTCCAGTATCACCCAGTAACTAAAAATCCCATCCCCAGTGCTTCCAGTATCACCCAGTAACTGAAAATCCTGTTCCCAGTGCTCCCAGTAGCACCCAGTAATTCCATTCCATTCCCAGTGCTCCCAGTGCCCCCCAGGACCCAGGAATTCCATTCCCAGTGCTCCCAGTAACCACAAAGTCTCATTCCCAGTGCTCCCAGTATCCCCCAATAACAAAACATCCCATCGCCAGTGCTCCCAGTATCACCCAGTAACTGAAAATCCCGTTCCCAGTGCTCCCAGTATCACCCAGTAACTGAAAATCCCGTTCCCAGTGCTCCCAGTATCACCCAGTAACTGAAAATCCCGTTCCCAGCGCTCCCAGTATCACCCAGTAACTGAAAACCCTGTTCCCAGTGCTCCCAGTATCACCCAGTAACTGAAAATCCCGTTCCCAGTGCTCCCAGTATCACCCAGGACCCAGGAACTCCATTCCCAGTGCTCCCAGTATCGCCCAGTAATGAAACACCCCATCCCCAGTGCTCCCAGTAACCAAAGGCCCCATTCCCAGTGCTCCCAGTGCCCCCGAGGACCCAGAAATCCCATTCCCAGTGCTCCCAGTCCCCCCCCCCAGTACAAACAAGTCCTCCCAGTACAAACCAGTCTTTCCAGTGCCCCCCAAGTCCTCCCAGTCCAAACCAGTCCTCCCAATCCCCCCTCCCCAGTACAAACCAGCTCTCCCAGTGCCCCCCCAGTCCAAACCAGTCCCACTCCCCCAGGTCCCCCAGTCCTCCCCAGTCCCCCCCCCATCCCTTCCTCCCCAGTCCCCCCCCCAAGTCCACCCATTTCCTCCCAGACCCCCCGCCCGGTACAAACCAGTCCTCCCAGTCCCCCAATCCCCCATCCCCCCTCCAAACCAGTCCTCCCAGTCCCCCCCAAGTCCATCCTTCTTCCCAGACCCCCCCCGTACAAACCAGTCCTCCCAGTCCCCCCCCTCATCCCCTCCCAGTCCAAACCATCCTCCCAGTCCCCCCCAATCCTCCCAGTCCCCTCCCAGTCCCCAGTCCTCCCAGTCCCCCCCAAGTCCACCCATTTCTCCAGACCCCCCCCCCGGTACAAACCCAGTTCCCCCCCAGTCCCCCCCTTCAGTCCCCTCCCAGTCCAAACCAGTCCTCCCAGTCCCCCCCAATCCTCCCAGTCCCCCTCCCAGTCCAAACCAGTCCTCCCAGTTCCCCCCAAAGTCCATCCTTTCCTTCCAGACCCCCCCCTGGTAAAACCAGTCCTCCCAGTCCCCCCCCTCAGTCCCCTCCCAGTCCCAAACCATCCTCCCAGTCCCCCCCAATCCCCCCCAGTCCCCTCCCGGCCAAACCAGTCCTCCCAGTGCCCCCCCAATCCACCCATTTCTCCTAGACCCCCCCCCCCCGGTACAACCATCCTCCCAGTCCCCCCCCTCCATGCCCCTCCCAGTCCCCAGTCCTCCCAGTCCCCCCCCCCAAGCCTCCCAGTCCCCCCCCCAGTCCAAACCAGTCCTCCCAGTACCCCCCCCCACTCACACTTATTCCTAAGAAGTTCCCAGAGATGTTGATCCCTTCGCACCTCACCACCACCACGCGACGCCCTGCACGCAAATTGGGGGGGGGGGCTAAATTTAATATGGGGGAGCGGGGAAAAATCACAGAGCACCGAACCCCCCCACCCCCAAATCCTCCCCCCCACCCCCACCGGGAGACCCCTCCCCAAATAACGGGGGGGTGGGGGGGGGCAGCGCTCAGCTGGTAGTGCATGTGGCAACCGTCATGGCCGCCAAGCTCAGGAGCCTGGGGGGGGTCAAACACTGCGCTTTTAATTGGTGGGGGGGGGGGGGGTTATTTAGAAAGGGGGGGGGGGGCTGTAATTATTAAGGGGGGGGTCCGCACTCACCCAGCAGCACCTGCTTGGCCACGATGGCCGCCAGGCGGCCCAGGAGGTGCCCCCGCCCATCGATCACCAACACCTGGGGGGGGGGGGGAAATAAATGGGGGTCCCATTTAAGAAGCCCCCCCCAATTCCACTAAGACCCCCCCCCAAAGCCCCCCAGTTGTCCAAAACCCGCTAAAACCCCCCACCCATACCCCATTAACAACCACCAGCCACCCCCCCCCCCAGAATCCCCCAATCCACCCCAACCCCCCCGAACCCCATTAATACCCCCCCAGCTCCCATTACAGCCCCCCACGACCCCCAACCCCCCCCAGAACCCCATTAACACCCCTCAGCCGCCCCCCGAGACCCCAGTCCCCCCCAAAACCCATTAATCCCCCCACCGCCCGCCCCATTCCCATCAACAGCCCCCAGAGACCCCCAGCCCCCCCCCCAATCCCACTAACAGCCCCCCCCAGACTCCAGTCCCCACCCCCCGCCCAAACCCTATTAAGACCCCAGCCCCCCATTCCCATTACCGCCCCCCCCAGACCCCCAGCCCCCCCCCCAAACCCCGCACTCCCATTAAGAGCCCCCCCCCGACTCCCAGTCCCCCCCCAAACCCTCAGTATAGGCCCCCAACCCTCAATCCCATTAAACACCCCCCCCAGAACCCCATTAATGCTCCCCCCCACCCACCCCTACTACCATTACAGCCCCCCCAAGACCCCCAGCCCCCCCCCCAACCCATAAGACCCCCAGCCCCCCCCCCCCATATCCCCATTAACAGCCCCCCAGACCCCCAGACCCCCCCCACTCCCATTAACAGCCCCCCTGAGACCCACCGCCCCCCCATCTCCATTAACAGCCCCCCCCAAGACCCCCAGCCCCCCCCTACCCATTAACAGCCCCCCCGAGATCCCCAGCCCCCCCAACGCTATTAAGGACCCCCCAGCCCCCCCATTCCCATTAACAGCCCCCCCGAGACCCCCAGCCCCCCCCTCCAAATCCTATTAAGGACCCCCAGCCCCCCCCATTCCCATTAACACCCCCCAACGCCCAGCCCCCCGCCCCCCCCCCAAAACCCTATTAACGACCCCCAGCCCTGCCCAATCCCATTAACACCCCTACCCCCCCAAGGCCCTCTCAAAACCCAATTAACGCCCCCCCCACCCCCCCAAAAAAATCTCCCAGCCCCCTCCAGAACCCCACTAAGACCCCCCCAGAACCTCCCCCAGGCCCTATCAGAATCCATCAGAACCCACCCAGAACCCCCCCTTCCACTCCCCCCCCCAATTATAAGAACCCTCGCGATCCCAGCAGAACCCCCCCCACCCCACAACCCCACTTAAACCCATCGGAACCCCCCAGAACCTTCCTGAGCCCCCCCCGAACCCATCAGAACCCACATAACCCCCCCCCCTACAACCCACACACCCCCGCCCCCCCCAGGCCCCATCAGAACCCACGTGCCCCATGGATTCCCCCCCCCCCCCCCGCCAAAACAACAAACCCCAATCCCAGCCCCCCCCCCCCATAAACCCAGCCCCCCCCATTTCCCATTGCCCCCACAACCCCACTTAAACCACATTAACCCCCCCCCCCAACCCACAACGCCCGCCCCCCTTCCCCGCCCCCCAGGCCCCATCAGAACCCACGTGGCCCCAATGGTTCCCCCCCAACCCCGCCAAACCAAACCCCATCCCAGCCCCCCCCCCAATAAACCCAGCCCCCCCATTAATCCCATCGCCCCCCCCCCAGGCCCCATTAGGCCCCATTAGGCCTCACTAGGCCCCACTAGGCCGCACCCCCCCCCCCACGGGCCGCCCCCGTTTACCCCCCAAGCCCCCCGCCATCCCCACCCTCGGGACCCTCCCCGCACCCCCCTTTCCTTTAAGAACCCCCCAGACCGCTCCCGTTTTGTCCCGACCCCCCCGAACCCCCCCGTGCCGTTCCCCGCCCGCACCCGCGGCTCCGCCATCGCCGCCGCCCGCACGGCAAAGAGACCCCGCCCACTGCGCGCCGCGGGGTCGCCGCTTCCGTTCGATCGGCGCAGGGGCGGAAGTGACGAAAGAAGGCGGGGACCGGAAGTTGGGCGCGACGCTGCGCTGGGGGACGCCATGTTGATGAGAATTACTGCCCACCAGGACCCCTCAGTGCCTTCCAGTGCCCTTCCAGGACCTCCCAGTGCCCCCCAAGACCCCCCACTGTCCTCCCAGTTCCTCCCACTGCCCCCCAACCCCCCCCCCAGTGCCCCCCAAGACCCCTCAGTGCCCCCCAAGTCTCTTCCAGTGCTCCCCATTACCCTTCCAGGACCTCCCAGTGCCTTTCAAGACCCTTCAGTGCCCTCCCAGTTCCTCCTCCCCCCCCAAGACCCCCCAGTAACCCCCAAGACCCCTCAGTGCCCCCCAAGTCTCCTCCAATGCTCCCCATTACCCTTCCAGGACCTCCCAGTGCCCCCCAAGACCCCCCACTGTCCCCCAGTTTCCTCCCCTGCCCCCCAACCCCCCCCCCAGTGCCCCCCAAGACCCCTCAGTGGCCCCCCAAGTCTCTTTCCAGTGCTCCCCATTACCCTCCAGGACCTCCCAGTGCCCTCCACACCCCCCAGTGCCCTCCCAGTTCCCCCACTGCCCCCCAGATCCGCATGGGGCCCCCAACCCTCCCCCAGTGTCCCCATTACCTCCAGGACCCCTCCCATTGCCCCCCAGGAACCCCTGTCCCCCCCGCACCCCCCCAGTGCCCCTTCCAGGACCCCCCCAGGAACCCCTAGCATCCCCCAGGGACCCCCCCCAGCGCCCCCCAGGACCCCCCCAACCCCCCAGGACCCCCCCCCCCCCCATGCCCCTAGGACCCTTAGCAATTCCCAGGGACCCCCCCCCACCCCCCTAAGGCCCCCAGACCCCCCAGTATCCCCCAAACGCCTTCCAGACCTCCCAGTGCCCCCCCCCATGCCCTCCCACCACCCATGCCTCCCAATGCCCCCCCCCCAAAGCCGATCAAAGTTGGGCTGTGTTTTTTTTTTTTTTTTTTTTTTTTGGGGGGGGGGGTAGGCATGTAGGCCCCCATTTATTTTGTCTACAGCAGTGGGGGTCCCCAGATAATTATTATTTTGGGGGGGGGGGATGAATCGGGGGAGGGCTGGAACACACAGGGGGATTCCATGGGGGGGACCTTTTGGGGGGGGGGGGGTCCAAACGAAGGGGTGTGGATATTGAATGGGGGTGTGATCCATTCAGGTTGAGAGCCCATTGGGGAGGGGGGGGACAGTGTAAAAGCGGGCTTCCCATTGAATGAGTCTCATGTAGGTTAAATAGGGGGCGGGGGGGGGGTCGCTTGGGGGGGTAAATGAAGGGGTACCGTTTGGTGGGAGTCCGTAATGGGGTGGGGTCCCAGTTGAGGAAAGGTCAAATGGGAGGAGTTTGGGGGGTGGGGAGGGGGGGGATCCCAATGAGTTGCCCCTATTGGGGGGGAGGCAACACCCACCAATATGAGTGAATGTTGTGTGGTTGGGGGTGGTCTCATTTGGGGGCCCCATCGAGGGGGGGGGGGAAAGTCAGAAAGAGGGGGGTCAAATGAAGGGGGGGGGGTCAACTGAGGGGGGGAGGGGCTGATTGCGGGGGGGCCTCAATGGGGGAAGTTTAATGGGGGTGGTTCCAAGGCCCCCCCCCCCCCCCATTATCCCCCCAGCAGGGCGGGGGTGGTGCCGGTTGCCCCGTAAACGCCGGGAGGGGGTCCCTCCGGAGCCGCCCACACCCCACACATCCCCCTCCCCCCTCCCCCATCCCTCTCCCCTCCTCGTCCTCCTGCCTCGCTTCCCCGCCCCCAGGGGCCAAAGGCTCCCTCCGCCTCCTCCCCCCTCGGGGCTCCGCCCAACTCTGCGGTTTCCCCGGAATGCCGAAGATGCCGTAAAAAATGAACACGACCCCGTAATGAACCACGCGGCGGTCAGAAAACACCCACTGCCCTTTCTCGGGTCTGAGCCAATCCGGTGACCGCAGACGTCCGAAGCGGGCCGGCCAATGGGAAAGCGAAAGGAGGCGGGAGGCCGGGGCCAAAAGAGTTGAGGCGGGGCCGAGACGGAGGGAAGGGTGGGTGTGATGAGTGGGGCTGGCCACGGAGGGGCGTGGTTTGGAGGTGTGGGCGTTGCCAGTGCGGCGTGGGAAGAATGGGCTTGGCAGGAAGGGGGCCGGTGCGCGAACAGCGGTCAGTAATCCCGGGTCCCGAGCGCCCGCCAACCCCATGTTTCCCTATGGGACCTAATCGGCCCCCGTCCCACCGCCCCTATAGAACCCATTACCCCTAAGACCCCCATTAACCCCCTTCATTTGCCCCTAGAGACCCCATAACCACCTCACCATTGTTCCATTAGCACTACCACCATAGACCCCATGATTCTTATTACCCCCCCATGGACCCCCTTACCCCTTCCATTGTGCCCACTACAGACCCCATTACCCTCATAATCCTCGTCCCACTGAGCTCTATAAACCCCATTACCCCCATAAATTCACCAGTCCATTGCACCCCTACAGACCCCATGAGCTGGCCTCACATTTACCCCCTACAGACCCAAAATCCCCCTACAGACCCCAGTATCCACAGAATCCCCGCCCATTGCCCGATAGAAGCCCCCATTGTCCCCTCAAACCCCATTACCGACCCCATCACACTGCCCTATAGGCCCCATTACACCCCTAAGCTAACTGCCACGCCCTTGAAGCCCCTTGCCCCCTACGACCCCATTACCACCCCTAATCTCTCCCACTCACCCATATAGACACCCCATGTAACCCCCATAATTTCCGCCCACTAATGCCCCTCATACCCAAATCCCCCCGACAGACCCATTACCATACCCCCCCAGAAACCTCGCTCGCTCCCACTTCCTATAGACTCCAATAGCTCCCTATAGAACCCCACTGCCCCCATAATCCCTCCCACTGCCCCTATAGACACCACACCCCCCATAATTCCCTTCCATTGTTGCCCTAAGCAGACCCCATTACCCCCCAGAATCCCCTCCACTGCCCACTAACAGGACCTCCAAATCCCCCCTGACAGACCCCATTAAACCCCCAGAATCACCTCCCCACTAACTGCCCTATAGACCCAACTACCCAATAATCCACGCCATTACACCCGAGAGACCCACTACCCACGACCCACCACCCCATTATTCCAGCCCCAGGACCCCCTACAAGACCAACCAAATCCCCCGACAGAACCCCCAAATCCCCCACAACCCCATTACCCCCAACAATCCCCTCCCACTGAGCCCTATAGCACCAATACCACCCCCAAACTGCCCCCCCCCTCCCACTGCACCTATAGACCCCAATACCCCAATAATCCCCTCCCATTACCCCTCCCACATGCCCCATTTCCCCACTCCAGCCCCCCCCTCCTACCCCCCCTGCGCACCCGGTCCCCCCACACGTCCCCCCCCCCCCCCCCACCTTATGGCGGGTGAGGGCCCCCACGTGAGGGGGCAGAACAATCCCCCCCCGAGAGCGTCCCCACGCCGTTGGAGAGTCCCATCAAGACGCTGGCGTAGCGGGGGGCGATGTCCAGGTGGTTGACGTTGAACCCTGGAGGGGAGGGGGGGTCAATAATTGTACCCCCCCCCAATCAAAGTGGGTCCGACCACCCCAAGCGTCGGCTCAGGATGGTGCCAAAATGTCCCAAATGGGGTCCCAGAGAGCCCCAAAGCCCCTAAGGAGCCCAAAAATGGGAGAGGAGGGGGGGGAGAGGGGCGGGGGGGTCACTATGTTAAACCCCCCCCCCCAAAAAGGTGGGGTCTGCACCCCCCCACCCAGCGTTTCTCAGTTGGGGTGCAAAATGTCCCAAAATGGGGTCCCCAAAGAGCCCCCCAAATGGGCCCAAGAGCCCCAAAATGGAAAGGGGGGGGGTAGAGGGGCGGGGGGGGTCACTAATGTTACCCCCCCCCCCCCAAAAAGGTGGTTCTTCCCCCCCCCCCAGCGTTGCTTCAGTGGTGCAAAATGTCCCAAATGGGGTCCCAAAGAGCCCCCAAATGGCCCTAAGAGTCCCAAAATGGAGGGGAGGGGGAGAGGGTGGGGGGGGGTCACTATTTTAACCCACCCCCCACAAAAGGTGGGTCTGCCCCCCACCCGCGCCGCTACAAAGAGTGGGGCAAAATGACCCATAAATAAGGGTCCCAAAGAGGACCCCCCAAATGGCCCGAAGAGCCCCAAAATGGGGGGGGGGAGGAGAGGGGCGGGGGGGGGGATTTTTTTTTTCCCTCCCCCCCCCCCACCCAAAAAGGTGGGGTCGCTGCCCGCCCCCCACGTCACTCAGTTGGTGCAAAATGACCCCATAATGTCCCAAATAGGGTCCCAAAGAGCCCCCAAATGGCCCTAAGAACCCCAAAATGGATGGGGGGGTCTCACGATAATTGGGGGGGGGGGGCACTGCGGTCACCCACCCCTCCCCCAGCCTTGTTACCTTGGAAACCCATTGGAACAAGACTGAGGGCAGGTGCGGGGGGGGGTTCCCCCCATCGCTGTGGCCAACCCACCCCCAAGAACGTGCCCCCCCCCATAATGACCCCACCCCTCAGAACTGCATCCCCCAGCCCCCCCAAATGCCCCCCCAACTGAACGTGCCCTCCCCCATATGCCCCCCAAGAACGTCCCCCCCATAAAAACGCCCCCCATATCTCACACCCAATAACGTGCCCCCCCATAATCGCCCCCCCGCAGAACAAGGTGCTCCCCCATATGCCCCCTCGTCAAACAACTCCCCCCCCATAGGGCTGCCCCGCCCAAACTCCCCCCCCATAGACCCCCCCGAAAGAACGATGCCCCCCGCCCCATTCCCCCAGCCATATGCCCACCCCCCAATAACGCCCCCCCATAGCATCCCTCGATGTCCCCCCAAACACTTGCCCCCCCCATACGCCCCCCAATGCCCCAAATTAAACGTGCCCTCCCCTTGTGCGCCCCCCAAGAACGTTCCCACCCATATGCCCCCCCCTATCCCCAAACACGTGCCCCCCCATACGCCCCCCCAATAACGTGCCCCCCCATATGTATCCTCCCCCTATGCCCCCACAAACACGTGCCCCTACCCCAATAATTAACGTGCCCCCCCAATAACGCTCCCCCCAAACACTGTCCCCCCCCCATATCCCCCCCAAAGAACTGCCCCCCCCATACGCCCCCCCAATGAACGTGGCCCCCCGAAAAGTGCCCCCCCCCCCAATATGCCGTTCCCGCCCTTGTGCCCGCGCCACCCCGCCAAAGAACGTTCCCCCCCATGCCCTCCCCCCTAAAGAGCGTGCCCCCACCCCCGCAGAGAACGTTTTGCCCCCCCCCCCAAAGAACGTCCCCCCCTATGCCCCCCCAAAATCGGCACCCCCCCCATGTGCCCACCACCCCCATTATGTCCCACCCTCCCACCTCCCATTCCAAACCCCCCACCCACCCACGCACTCGGAAATGGCGAATCCGCTGAAGCCGACGGCGAGAACCAGGAAGGAAATGCGACGGCCCGGGAATGCGAATAACCGACAAACATCGCAGGGTGCCTCCATGCCGAACCCTGGGGGTGCGGGGGGGGGGGCAGATATGGGGGGGGGGGGCAGGTATGGGGGAGGGGTCAGGTAGGGGGGGGGTATTGAGGGGGTTCAGATATGGGGGGGGGCGATGGTGGGGGGTCAGATGTGGGGGGGGACGAGGTGGGGGGGGCAGATATGGGGGGGGGTCGATATGGGGGGGGGGTCAGATATGGGGGGGTAATAGGGGGTCAGATAATGGGGGGGTCGGATGGGGGGGGGTCAGAATGTGGGGGGGGTCAGATGTTGGGGGGGGAATGAGGGGGTCGATATGGGGGGGGGTAGCAGCTGTGGGGGGGGGGGTCAGATGAGTGGGGGGGGGGTCAGGCTATGGGGGAGGGCAGATGTGGGGGGGGGTTCAGATCTGGGGGGGGGGCGCGGAGGGTAGGTCCCTGTCTGGGGGGGCACTTGGGGGGTCCGGCTCTAGGGTCTGGTCCGGTCTGGGGGGGTCAGAGTATTAGGGGGGTGGGGGGGTCGGAATCTGGGGGGAGTCCGGTTTCTGGGGGGGGCCCTGGTTTTGGGGTCGGCTATGGGGTCCTATATGGGGGGGTTCAGCCTGGGGGGGCGCTTGGGGGTCCCGGTCTGGGAGGGGCCATGGAGGGTTTCGATATGGGGGGGGTCCGTTAGTGGGGGGGGTCGCTATGGGGGGGGTCCGTTCTGGGGGGTGTCCGGCTTGGGGGGGGTCACTATTGGGGGAGGCCTCTGGGGATGGTCGGCTCTGGGGGGGGTCCGCGGGGCGTTGGGGGGTCCGAGGGGGGGGGTCGGAAGATTGGGGGGGTGAGATGGGGGGTTCAATGTATGGGGGGGCCTGGTGGGGTCAGAGTGGGGGGGTCAGATGTGGGGGGCACTGAGGGGGTCGGTATTTGGGGGGGTCAGAATATGGGTGGGGGGGTCGATATGGGGGGTCGGATATGGGGGGGTTCATGGGGGAGGTCAGGTTTTGTGTGCGTTGTGGACCGACACAGGACCCCCCCCACAAATGTAAGGACCGCCCTCGCAACCCCCCAAATGAAGCCCGCCCCACCCCCCCTCAACCCCCGCAGTCAGTTTCATATTGCGCACTGTTTGGTGTTGGACATCACACCCACCCCCCCCAGAGCCCACCCCAGACCCCCAAAGCCCAGAAAAGACCCCAGAGGAAACCCCATAGGGCCCGCATAGGACCCCCCATGAGGACCCACAGAAGACCCCCCCCCCCCCCAAATTAAGCCCCCCCCCTCACCCCCCCGCAGTTCATTCAACTTCCGCACGTTATGGGGGACATCGACCACCCCCATGACCACCCCAAGCCCCATAAAGCCCCATAATTGCCGCCGCCATAGGACCTCAATAGGACCCCATATGAACCGTCCTAAGACCCCCCCCCCCCCCCCAATTAAGCGCCCCCCCCAAATGAGGACCGACCGGCCCCCTCACCACCTGCATTCATCACCTTGCGCACGGTTGGTGGTGGGACATCAAGCCCCCCAGACCCCCCCAGGACCCCCCAAAGCCCCCCAAAACCCCATAGGGTCCCAGTATATGACCCCATAGGACCCCCCTATAGGGCCCCCCCCCCAAATTAAGAAGTCCGCCCCCCCAAATCAGGACCCCCACCCTCACGCGGAACCCCGCCCCTCAGTTCACATCTGGCGCACGTTGTGGTGTACATGCCCCGGGGCCCCCCCAGGACCCCCAAACCCAATAAAAAAAACCCCTAGGCACCCCCCACCCAGCCCCATAGGACCCTATAGGGCCCACCGCCCCCCCAGAATTAAGACCCCCCCCCAATCAGGAGCCCCCCCGCACCCCCGCAGTCACACATCATCTTGCGCCGTTGGGTGGTGGAACATTCAGCCCCCCACACGCCCCCCCAGGACCCCAAAGCCCCAAAAACCCCATAGGAGCCCCATAGGACCCCATAGACCCCCCCCCCAAATTAAGACCCCCCCAATTAAGCCCCCCCCTCACCCCCCCTCAGATTCATCATCTCGCGGCACGTTGGGGGGTGGACATCAACCCCCGGAGCCCCCCCAATCCCCCCAAGTAGACCCCATAGAAACCCCATAGAGCCCCACCACAGCCCCATAGGACTCCCATAAGACCCCCCACCAAAATGAAAGCACCAAGCCCAGCCCCCGCCCCCCCAAATTAGGACCCCACCCGCCTCACCCGACCGCAGTTTCATCATCTTGCGCACGTTGGGGTGGAACAATCACCCCCGCCAGGACCCCCTTCGAGACCCCCAACAAAGCCCATAAAAACCCATAGGAACCACGAAAGAGGAAGAGAAAGAAAGAGAGAACCATAGGCCCTCATAGGACCACTAGAACCCCCATAATAAGAAGATAAATACCCCCCCCCAATTGTAAGCCCCCCACCCTCACGCGCCGGCAGTCATCACCTTCCGCACGTTTATTGTGGAGGCATCACCCACACCCCCCCAGGAACCCCACCAAACCACATACACCCCCTAGTTCCCCACCCATATGGACCCTCATAGAGACCCCCATAAGGGACCTCCATAAGAACCCACCCCCAAATTAAGCCCCCCCCCAAATGAAGCCCCGCCCCCTCACCCCTTGCACCCCTGCAGTTCAGTCACCTGCCCTTTGGTGGTGGACATCAGCCCCCCACACGCCCACAGCCATCCCCCCCAGGACCCCCCCAACCCATAAAAAAACACCCCAGTAGGCCCTATAGGAGCCTCCCCCATAGGACTCCCCTATAGGACCCCCCCCCCCAAATTAAGACCCCCCCCACGCCCAAATGAAGCCCCCCCCTCACCCCCGCAGTTCATCATCTTGCGCACGTGGTGGTTACATCCAGCCCCCCCGGACCCCCAACAAAGACCCCCCAAATCCCAGAGAGACCCGCCAGCCCCCATAGGATACCCTCATAGTACCCCATATGACCACCCAAGCCCACCACCCCCAAATGAAGCCCAAGCCCCCCCCCCTCACCCCCGCAGTTCATCATCTTGCGCACGTTGGTGGTGGACATCAGCCCCCTGGAGCGGAGGTGGTCGGCGATTTGCCCCCCGATGGGCACCACGATGGTCATCACCAGGTGGGGGAGGGCCGAGAGCAGCCCCACCTGGGGGGGGGGGGGCGTTAATTAACGGGGGTGTTAATTAATTAACTAATTAATTAATTAATTAACGGGGGGGTGATTAATGAAATGAGGATGGATACAAGCCTACAGCTTCAGCATCGACAGCCCCGCTGCTGACCCCTTTTTTTTTGTTTTTTTGGGGGGGGGGGGGAAGGGGATTAATTAATTAATTAATAAGCGGAGGTAAGTAATGAGAATCAGTTAATAGAGGAGTCCCAGTAATAAAGTGGGGTTGGGGGGGGGTTGGGGAGAGTTGTTGGCACCCTGCTTGCTGCGCCTTCCTGTTTGTTGTGGGAGGGGGGGGGTGGAATTAATGAGCGGGGGTAATTAATAGAGGAGTCATTAATAAAAGAGTCGTTAATTAGTGGGGGGGTGTCAGGGTAATGGGGGGGGGTTATGGGGTCCCCTTGGTGGGGGGTTCAAGAGGGGGGCAAATGATCCTGGGTTGGGGGGGGGGGGGTTTTTTTTTTTTTTTTTTGTGGGGGGGGTGGGGGGGATTTTTGGGGGGGGGTTCATTAATGGGGGGGGGGTCCATTATAGGGGGGGGTCCGTTAATAGGGGGTGGGGTCCCATTATTGGGGGGGGGTCTATATGGGGGGTCCATTATGGGGGGAGGATTGTGGGGGGGGGGCTGGTAGGGGGTCTCTCATAGAGGGTCCGGGGGGGGGGGATTCCTTCACTAGGGGGGGGTTGGTGGGGGGGGTTGGGGGGCACCCAGTGGGATCTGGGGGGCTCTGGGGGGGGGGGGGGGTCCCTATTTTTTTTTTGGGGGGGGGTCCCAGGGGGGTCACCTTAAAGTAGGGGTTCCGAAGGGGTCGTTCCCTCAACTACAAGAGGGGTCCCCCCTCACTCTCCCATAGTGGGGTATGGGGGGGGTCCCTCATTCTGGGGGGTTTGTGGGGGGGTTTTTCGATGGGGGGGGGTCCTTCTTTTTTTGGGGGGGGTCCCGGGGGGGTCACCTTGCTGATCTCAAAGCCAAAGACCTCCTCGAAGCAGGGGGGTCCCAAAGGGGTCCCTCACTCTCCCATAACAGCATATGGGGGGGGGTCTCTCATTCTGGGGGGTTTGTGGGGGGGTTTCTCATTGGGGGGGTCCCTCTTTTGGTTGGGGGGGGTCGGCGGGGTCACCTTGCGATCTCAAAGGCCGGAGAAACTCCTCAAAGTATAGGGGGGGGGGTCCCTAAGGGGGCATTTCTCCCTATGAGGGCCCCTCCCTCTCCCATAGTGGGGTATGGGGGGGGGGTCCCTCATTCTGGGGGGTTTGTGGGGGGGTGTTTCTCAATGTGGGGGGGTCCCACTTTTTGGGGGGGGGGTCCGGGGGGGTCACCTTGCTGATCTCAAAGCCGAAGACCTCCTCGAAGCAGGGGGGTCTCAAAAGGGTCCCTCACTCTCCCATAGCAGCATATGGGGGGGGTCTCTCATTCTGGGGGGTTTGTGGGGGGGTTTCTCAATGTGGGGGGGTCCCACTTTTTTGGGGGGGGGTTCCGGGGGGGTCACCTTGCTGATCTCAAAGCCGAAGACCTCCTCGAAGTACGCGGGCTGGCTGATGAGCAGCAGGTAGAAGGTCCAGCTGCGGCAGAAGTTGGCCACGATGATGGCGTAGACGGGCATGGAGTCAGGAAAGTCCGCATGGGGTGGCCAGCTGGGGGGGGGGGGGGTGACCTCTGACCTCTGACCCCTGACCTCTGACCCCTGACCCCTGCGTCGACCACCCTTGCCTAACTCCCCCCCCACCACCACCCCTGAGGTCTGACTGTGAGCTGACCTCTGACCCCGTATCCCAACCCTCTGACCTCTGACCCCTGTGTTGACCCCCCCCGCTGCCCCTCCACCCACGCCCCCTGTAACCCCCATAACTCACAACCCCAGAACCACCCATAACCCCAAACCCCATGAGCACTATAACCCTAACAACCCACCCAGACCCATGACCACCCATGACCCCCATGACCCCACACCCACGATCCAGCGGGTTGCTGCCCAGGCTCTCCCCCGATGCTCCACCCCATAACCCCACAACCCCATAACCCCCTGAGCACCTAACCCCGCCGACCCCATGACACCTGACCCCACGACCCCATGACCTCCTGACCCCATGAAACCCCTGACCCCAGACCCAAACACCCCGAGCCAGCGGGTTGCTGCCCGGCTGACGTCGCCGATGCTCACCCCATAACCAGCATAGACCCAGAATCCCTAACCCTACGACCCATAACCCATGACCAAGACCAAAAAAAAAATGACCCTTGACCCTCACGACCCCCTGAACCACCCCTGACCCCATTACCCCACCACCCCGCTCAGCGGGTTGCTGCGCCAGGCTCTGCTGCGATGCTTCACCCCATAACCCCACAACCCCATAACCCCCGGCCCCCCGTGACCCCTGACCCCATGACCCTGAGTCCCCATGACCCCTGTGACCCCTGACCCCTGACCCCACACCCACGAGCAGCGGGTTGCTGCCCAGGCTCTCTCCGATGCTCTCCTCGATGTACTTCCTCTCCTCGGCGCTGATGGTGGGGTGAACCGCGGGGCTCTCGTAGGAAACCAGCACCCAAAAGAAGTACCAGCAGACCCCGAAACTGCCTGCGGGGTCACGGGGTCAGGGGTCACGGGGTCACGGGGTCACGGGGTCGGAGGGGTGGGGTGAGGGGGGTCATGAGCTCAGGGAGGGGTTATAGGATTAGGGAGAGTTATAATAAAGGGTCCGTGGTGGCCCACACACAAACATCAAAAGGTCGCATGGTTGGCTGTCACGGTAAGATCCATGAGGTCGGAGGATGGGGTGAGAGGGATTACGTCAGATCAGGTATAAGATAGGGGTAAAATAACAAAAGGGAGGTTAAAAAGATACTGGGGTCAAGAGGGGTTATGGGGTCAAGGAAGTATTACAGAGTGAGGTGGGTGTTACGGGGTAGGTGGGGTTATGGGGTCAAGGGAGGTTAAGGGGTCAGTTGGGTTATGGGGTGTCGGGGGGGTTGGGGGTCAAGGGAGGTATTATGGGGTCAGGTGGGGTTATGGGGTCAGGGGAGGTTATGGGGTCAAGGGGGGTTATGGGGTCAGGGGAGATTATGGGGTCATGGGAGGTGTAATGGGGTCAGGGAGGGTTATGGGGTCAGGTGAGGTTATGGGGTCAAGGGGGGTTATGGGGTCGGGGAGGTGTAATGGGGTCAGGTAGGGTTATGGGGTCAGTGGGGTTATGGGGTCAAGGGGGGTTATGGGGTCAGGATGGTGTTATGGGGTCAGGGAGGGTTATAGGGGATTACGGTGCCTGGAGGCCCTATAAAGGCTGATGGGGTCAGGCGAGGTTACGGGGTCACGAGGAGGTTTCTGAGTTTGGATGGCTTCTAAAGGGTCATGGGGTCAGCAAGGTGATGGGCTCAGTGGGGTTATGGGGCGTTATGGGGTCGGGGGGTGGGGGGGGGGTGTTATGGGGCCGCCTGGGGGTCCCACCGTAGACGTAGAAGACGGAGCTCCAGCCGCTGTACTGCACCAGGACCCCCGCCAGGGGCATGGCCACCACCGCCCCCGCGTACGACCCTAAAATGGGGAGGGGTCCAGGGGGGTCCTGAACCCCAACCTTCACCCCGCTGACAGCTCCAGCCCCATAGGAACCCCGTAGATCCCCCACAGCCCCATAGGAACCCTATAGCCCCCTTCCTCCCAGCCCCATAGGAACCCCAGAGCCTTTCCCCTCCCAGCCCTATAGAAACCCCATAGACCTCCCACCGCCCACAGTACCCATAGGCCCCCCCCAGCCCTATAGAAACCCCAGAGCCACCTCCTTCCCAGCCCCATAGCCCCCCTCAGCCCCATGGGAACCCTATAGCCCCCCCAGCCCTATAGAAACCCCATAGCCCCCCCAGCCGCCATAAAACCCCCGTAGCCCTTTCCCTCCCAGCCCGAAATAGCACCCCCCTCCACGCAAACAACACATAGAAACACCCGGAGAGCACCACCAGCACACAAGAGGAACAACACAACAAGAACAAGCCCACAACACCCCCTCCCTCCAGCCCCATAGGAACCAACCATAGCCCATCCCCAGCCCTATAAAACCACAATAACCCCCAAGCGCCCAATTGGAACCACCATAGCCACTCCCATCCCCAGCCCTATATAAACCCCATAGCCCCTCTCCCTCCCAGAATCTCCCTCCCAGCCCCATAGGAACCCCCCAGCCCCATAGTCCCCATAGACTCCCTCCGCCCACAGGAACCAACCATAAGCCAAAAACCCCCCCCCGGGCCCCTTATAGAAACCCATAGCCTCTCCCTCCAGCCCCTAGCCCCCCTCAGCCCCAGAGTGACCCCATAAAAACCCCCCCTCATGCCCATAACCCCTAACTCTGCCCCCATAACCCAACACGTGCCCCCCACCCCCGACCGAAACGTGGGGTCCCTGCTAAGCCCACGCCTAACCAAGGCACCACGACCCCTTTTGAAGCCCCACCCCGTGGCCCCCAAACCCCAAGCCCCGCCCGCATCCAGCAAAGCCACGCCCCTTCCTCCGACCAGCCCCCACACTTCCCATTGCCGCGCTGTCCGCAATGCCCCACCCAGACTTGACCGCCACCCAATCAGGTGCACCACCATTCCCTCCAGACCCCGCCCGCCCCTTCCCCTGACCACGCCACACTCCCCTAACCCTCGTCTTCCCATGGCTGTGCTCTCCGCACGCCCCCTCCCACGCTCCCGATCGCCGGCGCCCATCAACCGCACCACCGCCGCCCTGAGGCCCCGCCCCTTTTCTACTTAAACCACGGCCACTTCCGGCTTCATTAACCCCGGCCTATTCATTCCAGGAGGGAATTAGTGGGGGGGGTGGAGAGTGGTGGGTTGTTGGGGGAGTGGTGTTGTTGGTGTTGTGTGGGGTGGGGGGTGATGGTGGGGGTTGGTTGTGGTGGGTTTTTTGTGGGCTTTGGGGTAGTGGTGTGAGGGGGGAGGGTTTGATTGTGGGGGAGGGCGTGTTTAGGGGTGGTTGTGGGTGGGGGTGGGAGCATGAGAGGGGGGGGGGGGGGGGGGGGGGGGGGGGGGGGAGAGGAAAGGAGGAGGAAAAGAAAAAGGAAGGAAGAAAGAAAAGGGGGGGGGGGGGAGGGGGGGGGAGGGGGGGGGGGGGGGGGGGGAGAAGGGAGGAAAAAAAAAGGAGGGTGGGGGGGGGGGGGGGGGGGGGGGGGGGGGGCAAAGGAGGACGAACGGGAGAGAAAAGAAGAAAGGGGGGAAGAGAAAAATAAACGGGGGGGAAGGAGGCGACACGGGTAGCAGGAGGACGGGAGGGGGGGGGGGGAGGAAAAAAAAAAAAAAAAAAGGCGGGGGGAGGGGGGGCGGGATGATGTGGGGCGGGATAAAAAGAGGGGGAAGAACGAGAGGAGGGGAGACGGGGGGGGGGGGGGGGGGGGGACCCCAAGAGTGCAGGGAAAAAATGGAGGAGAACCAAGAAAGAAAACGGAAAGGGAAAGGGGGGAGGGAAGCGGGACGCACAAATACAAAGAAACGCGAAAAAGGAAGCGCGAAGGAAGCAGACGGGAGGAGAGACGAATGCGGGCACGAGGAGAGGGAGGACCGGGAAGTCAAGGGGGGACTAGGAGAAGCGGGAGTAAATAAAAAAGCGAGAAAAGGGACCGAAAAGCAGAGAAGAACCAACCAAAAGACAGGACAAAGAAAGAAACAAGAGTAAGGAGAAAAAAAAAGCCAAAAACAAAAAAAAAAAAAAAAAAAAAAAAAAAAAAGAGGACGAAAAACCAAGCGACAGCCCGCAAAGCAACAGAGAGGAAACACGAACAAAAAGATGAGACAAAAAGAAAAAGAAAAGCAAAGGACACTAAAAAAAGAAAAAAAACAGAGCAAGTGTCCACCAACCCCAAACAAAAACGCAAAAGAAAACACCACAAAAGAACCGAGAAACAAAAAAGAAAAGACAAAATGCAGCCAGACTAAAATTACTGAAATTACATGTTTGCTTTGACAAAAAATATACTAGCACCATACTTAAGGATTAAGCTATTAAAAAAAAAAAAAAAAAAAAAAAAAAAAAAAAAAAAAAAAAAAAAAAAAAAAAAAAACAAAAACAAAAAAACAGCAACGCAACAAAAACGACAAAGAAAAAAAAGAAAAACGACGGACGAAAAACACAAGCAAAAGAAAGAGAGAAAAAAGGAAAAAAAGAAAAAAAAAAAAAAAAAAAAAAAAAAAAAAAAAAAAAAAAAAAAAAAAAAAAAAAAAAAAAAAAAAAAAAAAAAAAAAAAAAAAAAAAAAAAAAAAAAAAAAAGGAAAAAAAAAAAAAAAAAAAAAGAAAAAAAACAACAAAGAAAAAGAAACCCCATCAGCCAAAAGCAACAATAAAAAACAACAAAACAAAACCCAGCAAACACAGAAAAAGAAAAACCAAAAGTAGCAAACACAACGGAAGGGCCCAAAGAGGAGCTAAAAAACACAAAAAAAAAAACAAAACAGAGAAAAACACCAGAAAGAAATGACAAAACAAAAAAACAAACCACAGAAAAAACAAAGCAAGGAGAAAAAAACATCAGCAAGAAAAAAAAACAAAAACAGGAAACGGAAAAAAAGACAGAAGAAAAGGGAGAAAAGGAAGGGAGACGGAGAGACCAGAACACACAAAGACCCAAACCACCCGAAGAAAGGGGAAACGAAAGCACATAAAACGACAAAGAAAAAGCGAGGGGAGGGGTACGACAGTACAAAGAAAAAACCACAAACAAAAAAAACAATGACACGCACCACAAAAAACACCCACAAAACACAAAACACACAAAAAAAGCATTAAAGGCACAGAAGGCCCAAACAACCGCCCATTATTCCACACCCACCAAACCCACCCCCTTTCCTGGGCCCGCCCCCGCCCACTTTCCGGCCTTCCGGACTTCCACCCCCACCATAACCCCCGCCTTTGATTTTGCCCCGCCCCTTCCGGTCCCCGCCCTCTTCCGGTCCCCGCCCCTTCCGGCCCCGCCCACCGCAGAAGGCCGTCGTTGCGAGGCGGCTCCTCTCCAGGGGCGGGGCCCATTTGCTCCAGATGCCGTGGCACGCCGGGTACGTCACCCCCTAAAAACGGGCCAATGGGAGCCGTGCGTCGGCACAGGGAACCAATGGGATCGATGGGTGGGCGGAGCCACGTGTGGTCTCACCCAATGGGAGCCGCGTGTGGGCGGAGCCGTGTGGGCCGTCACTCAATGGGGGGGTGTGTGTGGGGGCGGGGCAAAGTGGTGTCGCCCAATGGGATCGATCGAGGGGAATAGCCCAACCAATGTGAGGCTTGTGCTGGCGGAAGCCCCCAATGGAGCCCGAGGGCGGGGCAAAGCGAAAGATGACCAACGCAAATCGGATCTGCGATTAATATCAGAGACAAAACGCAGAGGCCATCGCCCAATGAGATTAAAGGAGAGCAAAGCCACCCAATGGGATCATCAGGAGGCGGGCACAGTAAAATGCCACCCAATGGGATTAATGAGTGGGCGGGGCAAGGCGGCACATCATCCAATCAGCTCCTGATGGGGTGGAGCAACCAGTCGCATCCGAGCAGGGGGGAAAAGGTGAGGGGGGTTCGTCCCGCCTTCTTCTGGTGCTGGCAGCCAATGAGGCGCCTCACCCAGCCCCCTTCCGGTGCCGGCAACCAATGAGGCGCTTCGCCACGCCCTTTCCGGTGCCGGCAACCAATGAGGCGCTTCGCCACGCCCTTTCCGGTGCCGGCAGCCAATGAGGAAATTCGCCACGCCCCTTTCCAGTTCCCCCTATTATGTCCTTCCTCCCGCCCCCTTCCGGTGTCGGCAGCCAATGAGGCACTTCGCCCCGCCCCGCGGCTCCGCCATCGCCGCCGCTCCCGCACGGCAAAGAGGCTCGCGCCACTGCTCGCCCGGGTTCGCCGCTTACGTTCGATCGGCGCAGGGGCGGAAGTACGAAAGAAGGCGTGTACCGAAGTTGTGCGAGACGCTGCGGCTGGGTGGGGGGTGGGGACGGTCAATGTTGATGAGAATTGATGAACTGCCCACCAGGAACGCCCTCAGTGCCCTCCAGTGCCCTGCCAGGACAGTCCTTCCCAGTGCTCTCCCAGCCTATCCCAGTGCCCTCCGCTCGCCTACCATGCTCCCCATTAATTTAACCCTTCCAGTACCTTCCAGTGCCTTCCATCAAGACCCCCCCGTGCCCCACCAGTCCTCACACCAAAACCCCCCAAACCCCTCAGTGCTCGCCACCATTGTTACCCCTTACCAGGACCTCCCCCAGTGCCCTCCAAACCACCCCAGTTGTCCCTCCCCAAGTTCCTCCACTGCCCCCCCCAGGACACCTCAGTGCCTCCAAATTCCTCTCCCCAGTGGCCACCCACATTACCCTTCTCGGAGGACCCCTCCATTGCCCCCCCAGAACCCCCAGTGCCCCCAGCCACCCCTCCATTGCCCTCAAGGACCCCCCCCAGGGACCACACTAGCATCCCCCAGGACCCCCCAGCGGCTCAGCCCAGGACCGTAACACCGCCCCAGTGCCCCATAGGACCCCTTATCATCTCCCAGGGACCCCCCCTCCCACCCCAAATCTCCCCCCAGGACACCCCAGTATCGGCCCCCAAACGCCATTCCAGGACTCTCCCAGTGCCCCCACCCAGCGCCCTCCAGCACCACACCAGTGGCCATCCCATGCCCCCTTCACCCCCCCCGACCAAGCACAGACTCGAAAGTTTGGCTGCTTGTTGTTTGTTTTTTTTGTTTAATGGGGGGGTGTGGGTGTAGGCCTTGTAGCCCCCATGTATTGTCTACAGCAGTGGGGGTCCCCAGATAATAATTATTTTGGGGGGGGGGGATGAATCGGGGGAGGGCTGGAACACACAGGGGGATTCCATGGGGGGGACCTTTTGGGGGGGGGGGGGTCCAAACGAAGGGGTGTGGATATTGAATGGGGGTGTGATCCATTCAGGTTGAGAGCCCATTGGGGAGGGGGGGGACAGTGTAAAAGCGGGCTTCCCATTGAATGAGTCTCATGTAGGTTAAATAGGGGGCGGGGGGGGGGTCGCTTGGGGGGGTTAAATGAAGGGGTACCGTTTGGTGGGAGTCCGTAATGGGGTGGGGTCCCAGTTGAGGAAAGGTCAAATGGGAGGAGTTTGGGGGGTGGGGAGGGGGGGGATCCCAATGAGTTGCCCCTATTGGGGGGGAGGCAACACCCACCAATATGAGTGAATGTTGTGTGGTTGGGGGTGGTCTCATTTGGGGGCCCCATCGAGGGGGGGGGGGAAAGTCAGAAAGAGGGGGGTCAAATGAAGGGGGGGGGGTCAACTGAGGGGGGGAGGGGCTGATTGCGGGGGGGCCTCAATGGGGGAAGTTTAATGGGGGTGGTTCCAAGGCCCCCCCCCCCCCCCATTATCCCCCCAGCAGGGCGGGGGTGGTGCCGGTTGCCCCGTAAACGCCGGGAGGGGGTCCCTCCGGAGCCGCCCACACCCCACACATCCCCCTCCCCCCTCCCCCATCCCTCTCCCCTCCTCGTCCTCCTGCCTCGCTTCCCCGCCCCCAGGGGCCAAAGGCTCCCTCCGCCTCCTCCCCCCTCGGTGGCTCCGCCCAACTCTGCGGTTCCCCGGATGCGAAGATGCCGTAAAAAATGAACACGACCCCGTAATGAACCACGCGGCGGTCAGAAAACACCCACTGCCCTTTCTCGGGTCTGAGCCAATCCGGTGACCGCAGACGTCCGAAGCGGGCCGGCCAATGGGAAAGCGAAAGGAGGCGGGAGGCCGGGGCCAAAAGAGTTGAGGCGGGGCCGAGACGGAGGGAAGGGTGGGTGTGATGAGTGGGGCTGGCCACGGAGGGGCGTGGTTTGGAGGTGTGGGCGTTGCCAGTGCGGCGTGGGAAGAATGGGCTTGGCAGGAAGGGGGCCGGTGCGCGAACAGCGGTCAGTAATCCCGGGTCCCGAGCGCCCGCCAACCCCATGTTTCCCTATGGGACCTAATCGGCCCCCGTCCCACCGCCCCTATAGAACCCATTACCCCTAAGACCCCCATTAACCCCCTTCATTTGCCCCTAGAGACCCCATAACCACCTCACCATTGTTCCATTAGCACTACCACCATAGACCCCATGATTCTTATTACCCCCCCATGGACCCCCTTACCCCTTCCATTGTGCCCACTACAGACCCCATTACCCTCATAATCCTCGTCCCACTGAGCTCTATAAACCCCATTACCCCCATAAATTCACCAGTCCATTGCACCCCTACAGACCCCATGAGCTGGCCTCACATTTACCCCCTACAGACCCAAAATCCCCCTACAGACCCCAGTATCCACAGAATCCCCGCCCATTGCCCGATAGAAGCCCCCATTGTCCCCTCAAACCCCATTACCGACCCCATCACACTGCCCTATAGGCCCCATTACACCCCTAAGCTAACTGCCACGCCCTTGAAGCCCCTTGCCCCCTACGACCCCATTACCACCCCTAATCTCTCCCACTCACCCATATAGACACCCCATGTAACCCCCATAATTTCCGCCCACTAATGCCCCTCATACCCAAATCCCCCCGACAGACCCATTACCATACCCCCCCAGAAACCTCGCTCGCTCCCACTTCCTATAGACTCCAATAGCTCCCTATAGAACCCCACTGCCCCCATAATCCCTCCCACTGCCCCTATAGACACCACACCCCCCATAATTCCCTTCCATTGTTGCCCTAAGCAGACCCCATTACCCCCCAGAATCCCCTCCACTGCCCACTAACAGGACCTCCAAATCCCCCCTGACAGACCCCATTAAACCCCCAGAATCACCTCCCCACTAACTGCCCTATAGACCCAACTACCCAATAATCCACGCCATTACACCCGAGAGACCCACTACCCACGACCCACCACCCCATTATTCCAGCCCCAGGACCCCCTACAAGACCAACCAAATCCCCCGACAGAACCCCCAAATCCCCCACAACCCCATTACCCCCAACAATCCCCTCCCACTGAGCCCTATAGCACCAATACCACCCCCAAACTGCCCCCCCCCTCCCACTGCACCTATAGACCCCAATACCCCAATAATCCCCTCCCATTACCCCTCCCACATGCCCCATTTCCCCACTCCAGCCCCCCCCTCCTACCCCCCCTGCGCACCCGGTCCCCCCACACGTCCCCCCCCCCCCCCCCACCTTATGGCGGGTGAGGGCCCCCACGTGAGGGGGCAGAACAATCCCCCCCCGAGAGCGTCCCCACGCCGTTGGAGAGTCCCATCAAGACGCTGGCGTAGCGGGGGGCGATGTCCAGGTGGTTGACGTTGAACCCTGGAGGGGAGGGGGGGTCAATAATTGTACCCCCCCCCAATCAAAGTGGGTCCGACCACCCCAAGCGTCGGCTCAGGATGGTGCCAAAATGTCCCAAATGGGGTCCCAGAGAGCCCCAAAGCCCCTAAGGAGCCCAAAAATGGGAGAGGAGGGGGGGGAGAGGGGCGGGGGGGTCACTATGTTAAACCCCCCCCCCCAAAAAGGTGGGGTCTGCACCCCCCCACCCAGCGTTTCTCAGTTGGGGTGCAAAATGTCCCAAAATGGGGTCCCCAAAGAGCCCCCCAAATGGGCCCAAGAGCCCCAAAATGGAAAGGGGGGGGGTAGAGGGGCGGGGGGGGTCACTAATGTTACCCCCCCCCCCCCAAAAAGGTGGGTCTGCCCCCCCCCCCAGCGTTGCTCAGGTGGTGCAAAATGTCCCAAATGGGGTCCCAAAGAGCCCCCAAATGGCCCTAAGAGCCCCAAAATGGAGGGGGGGGGGAGAGGGTGGGGGGGGGTCACTATTGTACCCCCCCCCCCCAAAAAGGTGGGTCTGCCCCCCACCCGCGCCGCTACAAAGAGTGGGGCAAAATGACCCATAAATAAGGGTCCCAAAGAGGACCCCCCAAATGGCCCTAAGAGCCCCAAAATGGAGGGGGGGGGGAGAGGGGCGGGGGGGGGGATTTTTTTTTTCCCTCCCCCCCCCCCCCCCAAAAAGGTGGGTCTGCCCCCCCCCCGCGTCACTCAGGTGGTGCAAAATGACCCCATAATGTCCCAAATAGGGTCCCAAAGAGCCCCCAAATGGCCCTAAGAGCCCCAAAATGGATGGGGGGGGTCTCACGATAATGGGGGGGGGGGGCACTGCTGTCACCCACCCCTCCCCCAGCCTTGTTACCTTGGAAACCCATTGGAACAAGACTGAGGGCAGGTGGCGGGGGGGGGGTCCCCCCCATCGCTGTGGCCACCCCACCCCCAAGAACGTGCCCCCCCCCATATGACCCCACCCCTCAGAACTGCATCCCCCAGCCCCCCCAAATGCCCCCCCAACTGAACGTGCCCTCCCCCATATGCCCCCCCAAGAACGTCCCCCCCATACGCCCCCCATATCTCACACCCAATAACGTGCCCCCCCATAATCGCCCCCCCGCAGAACAAGGTGCTCCCCCATATGCCCCCTCGTCAAACAACTCCCCCCCCATAGGGCTGCCCCGCCCAAACTCCCCCCCCATAGACCCCCCCGAAAGAACGATGCCCCCCGCCCCATTCCCCCAGCCATATGCCCACCCCCCAATAACGCCCCCCCATAGCATCCCTCGATGTCCCCCCAAACACTTGCCCCCCCCATACGCCCCCCAATGCCCCAAATTAAACGTGCCCTCCCCTTGTGCGCCCCCCAAGAACGTTCCCACCCATATGCCCCCCCCTATCCCCAAACACGTGCCCCCCCATACGCCCCCCCAATAACGTGCCCCCCCATATGTATCCTCCCCCTATGCCCCCACAAACACGTGCCCCTACCCCAATAATTAACGTGCCCCCCCAATAACGCTCCCCCCAAACACTGTCCCCCCCCCATATCCCCCCCAAAGAACTGCCCCCCCCATACGCCCCCCCAATGAACGTGGCCCCCCGAAAAGTGCCCCCCCCCCCAATATGCCGTTCCCGCCCTTGTGCCCGCGCCACCCCGCCAAAGAACGTTCCCCCCCATGCCCTCCCCCCTAAAGAGCGTGCCCCCACCCCCGCAGAGAACGTTTTGCCCCCCCCCCCAAAGAACGTCCCCCCCTATGCCCCCCCAAAATCGGCACCCCCCCCATGTGCCCACCACCCCCATTATGTCCCACCCTCCCACCTCCCATTCCAAACCCCCCACCCACCCACGCACTCGGAAATGGCGAATCCGCTGAAGCCGACGGCGAGAACCAGGAAGGAAATGCGACGGCCCGGGAATGCGAATAACCGACAAACATCGCAGGGTGCCTCCATGCCGAACCCTGGGGGTGCGGGGGGGGGGGCAGATATGGGGGGGGGGGGCAGGTATGGGGGAGGGGTCAGGTAGGGGGGGGGTATTGAGGGGGTTCAGATATGGGGGGGGGCGATGGTGGGGGGTCAGATGTGGGGGGGGACGAGGTGGGGGGGGCAGATATGGGGGGGGGTCGATATGGGGGGGGGGTCAGATATGGGGGGGTAATAGGGGGTCAGATAATGGGGGGGTCGGATGGGGGGGGGTCAGAATGTGGGGGGGGTCAGATGTTGGGGGGGGAATGAGGGGGTCGATATGGGGGGGGGTAGCAGCTGTGGGGGGGGGGGTCAGATGAGTGGGGGGGGGGTCAGGCTATGGGGGAGGGCAGATGTGGGGGGGGGTTCAGATCTGGGGGGGGGGCGCGGAGGGTAGGTCCCTGTCTGGGGGGGCACTTGGGGGGTCCGGCTCTAGGGTCTGGTCCGGTCTGGGGGGGTCAGAGTATTAGGGGGGTGGGGGGGTCGGAATCTGGGGGGAGTCCGGTTTCTGGGGGGGGCCCTGGTTTTGGGGTCGGCTATGGGGTCCTATATGGGGGGGTTCAGCCTGGGGGGGCGCTTGGGGGTCCCGGTCTGGGAGGGGCCATGGAGGGTTTCGATATGGGGGGGGTCCGTTAGTGGGGGGGGTCGCTATGGGGGGGGTCCGTTCTGGGGGGTGTCCGGCTTGGGGGGGGTCACTATTGGGGGAGGAAACACTGAGACCCAGTGACCCATAGGGAACCACTGAGACCCACAGGGACCCACAGTGACCCATAAGGAACCACTGAGACCCAGAGGGACCCACAGTGACCCATAGGGAACCACTGAGACCCACAGGGACCCACAGTGACCCATAGGGAACCACTGAGACCCACAGGGACCCACAGTGACCCATAGAGACCCACAGGACCCATAGGGACCCACAGGGACCCACAGTGACCCACAGGGACCCACAGTGACCCACAGGGACCCACAGTGACCCATAGAGACCCACAGCGACCCATAGACACTCCACAGTGACCCACGGCAACCCACAGTGACCCACAGCAACCATTAGACACTCCACAGTGACCCACGGCAACCCACAGTGACCCACAGCAACCATTAGACACTCCACAGTGACCCACAGTGACCCATAGGGAACCACTGAGACCCAGAGGGACCCACAGTGACCCCACTAGGAACCGACTGAGACCCAGTGACCCCAGTGACCCATAGGGAACCACTTGACCCGCAGGGACCCACAGTGACCCATAGAGACCCCATAGAGACCCACAGTGACCCACAGACGGCCAGACCCACGGGCAGCCAGAGCCACGGCGACCCACGGCGACCCCCACGGCGACCCAGAGTGACCCGCAGGGACCCACAGTGACCCATAGATACCCCATAGAGACCCACAGTGACCCACAGACGGCCAGACCCACGGGCAGCCAGAGCCACGGCCGGCCAGAGCCACGGCGACCCACGGCGACCCCCACGGCGACCCAGAGTGACCCACAGGGACCCACAGTGACCCATAGGGAACCACTGAGACCCAGTGACCCACAGTGACCCATAGGGAACCACTGAGACCCACAGGGACCCACAGTGACCCATAGGGAACCACTGAGACCCACAGGGACCCACAGTGACCCATAGGGAACCACTGAGACCCAGTGACCCACAGTGACCCATAGGGAACCACTGAGACCCACCAGAGGGACCCACAGTGACCCACAGGGAACCACTGAGACCCAGAGGGACCCACAGTGACCCATAGGGAACCACTGAGACCCAGTGACCCACAGTGACCCATAGGGAACCACTGAGACCCAGTGACCCATAGGGAACCACTGAGAACACAGGACACCAGTGACCCATAAGAACACTGAGACACAGAGGACCCATAAACACAGTGACCCATAGGGAACCACTGAGACCCACAGGGACCCACAGTGACCCATAGGGAACCACTGAGACCCACAGGGACCCACAGTGACCCATAGACACCCCACAGTGACCCACGGCAACCCACAGTGACCCACAGCAACCATTAGACACTCCACAGTGACCCACAGCAACCCAGAGAGACCCACAGTGACCCATAGGGACCCACAGGGACCCACAGTGACCCACAGTGACCCACAGACGGCCAGACCCACGGGCAGCCAGAGCCACGGCGACCCACGGACGGCCAGACCCACGGGCAGCCAGAGCCACGGCCGGCCAGAGCCACGGCGACCCACGGCGACCCCCACGGCGACCCAGAGTGACCCGCAGGGACCCACAGTGACCCATAGGGAACCACTGAGACCCAGGGACCCACAGTGACCCATAGGGAACCACTGAGACCCACAGGGACCCACAGTGACCCATAGACACCCCACAGTGACCCACGGCAACCCACAGTGACCCACAGCAACCATTAGACACTCCACAGTGACCCACGGCAACCCACAGTGACCCACAGCAACCATTAGACACTCCACAGTGACCCACGGCAACCCACAGTGACCCACAGCAACCATTAGACACTCCACAGTGACCCACAGTGACCCACAGACACTCCACAGTGACCCACGGCAACCCACAGTGACCCACAGCAACCATTAGACACTCCACAGTGACCCACGGCAACCCACAGTGACCCACAGCAACCATTAGACACTCCACAGTGACCCACGGCAACCCACAGTGACCCACAGCAACCATTAGACACTCCACAGTGACCCACGGCAACCCACAGTGACCCACAGCAACCATTAGACACTCCACAGTGACCCACGGCAACCCACAGTGACCCACAGCAACCATTAGACACTCCACAGTGACCCACGGCAACCCACAGTGACCCACAGCAACCATTAGACACTCCACAGTGACCCACGGCAACCCACAGTGACCCACAGCAACCCACAGACCCATAAAACACACAGCGACCAAAGAGCCCACTGAGACTGACCCATCCTCCCCCCCATCCCCATCCCACCCCCCACTGCCCCCCAGGCCCCCCCCCCATCGCCCCCCCCCCAACGGACCGTTAGTTAGTTCCTCACAGCGGCCTCAGCTGGCTCTCGACTCAGCCTGTCGGCAGGCCTGCATGGGGCTCTTCAGCTGCTCCCTCGTAGAGCGCAAGCAAGCTCCTCCGCCCCCTGAGTGCTGCGGATCACCACTGCGATGGTCTTCAGCCTGCGGGCAGCAGTGCAGGATGGGCCTTCCTCCTCATCATCCTCCTCCTCCGCCTTCATCCTCCTCCTCCTCCACTTCCACCTCCACCACCTCCACAGCCTTCATCTTTTGCCTTCACCACCTCCTCCGCCTTCATCCTCCTCCTCCTCATCCTTCATCTGCTCCACCACCTCCACCCCCTCCGTCTTTCTCCTTCTCCTCCTTCTCTGCCTTCATCCTTCTCTTTTGCCTTCATCTCCTCCTCCCACACCTCCTCCTCCTCCCTCTGCCTTCATCCTCCTCCTCTTCTTCCTCCTTCTTCCTCTGCCTTCATCCTCCTCCTCTTCTTCTTTCTCCTCGTCCCTCTGCCTTCTTCCACCTCTTCTTCTTCCTCCTCCTCCGCCTTCATCCTCCTCCTCTCTTTTCATTCCTCCGCCCTCGGGCCTTTTAATACTCCTCCTCTTTCTGCCCTTCTTCCTCTCCCTCTGCCTCACCTCCTCCTCTTCTCCTCCTCCTCTGCCTTCAGTCCTCCTCCTCTTCGTCACCTGCCTCCTCCTGCCTTTCATCCCTCCTCCCTCTTCTTCTTTCTCCTCGTCCCTCTGCCTTCTTCCACCTCTTCTTCTTCCTCCTCCTCCCTCTGCCTTCATCCTCCTCCTCTCTTTTCTTCTCCTCCCTCTGCCTTTATCCTCCTCCTCTTCTCTTACTCCTCTGGCTGCCTTCATCCTCGCCTCTTCTGCCACCTCCCTCCGCTGCCCTCAATCCTCCTCTTCTTCCACCTCCTCCCTCGCCTTCATCCGCCTCTCTTCTTCTTTTCTCTCCTCTCCCTCTGCCTCTCTTCCTCCTCTTCTCTTCCTCTTCCTCATCCCTCTGCCGTCATCTCCTCCGCTTTTTCTCCTCCCTCCCTCTCTGCCTTTATCCTCCTCCTCTTCTTCCTCCTCCTCTGCCTTCATCCTCCTCCTCTTCTTCCACCTCCTCCCTCTGCCTTCATCCTCCTCCGCATTCTTCTTTCCGCCTCCCTCCTCTCCCTCTGTCCCCTCTGCCTTCATGTCATCCGCCTCCTCGCTTATGCTCTTCTCCTCCCGCTGGCCTTTATCCTCCGCCTCTTATTCCTCCTCCTCTGCTTCAGCCTCCTCCTCCTCTTCCACCTCCTCCCTTCTGGCCTTCATCCTCCGCCTCGTCTTCTTCCTCATCTCCCCTCGCCTTCATCCTCCTCCTCTCTTTTCTTCTCCTCCCTCTTCCTGAATCTCCTCCTCTTCTTCCTTTCTCCTCCTCTGCCTTCAGCCTCCTCATCTCTTCCACATCCTCCAACCTCCTCCCTTCTGCCTTCACCCCTCCTCTTCTTCTGCTCCCTCCTCCCTTCTGCCGTCATCATCTCCTCCGCTCTTTCTTCTCCTCCCTCTGCCTTTATCCTCCTCCTCTTCTTCCTCCTCCTCTGCCTTCATCCTCCTCCTCTTCTTCCACCTCCTCCCTCTGCCTTCATCCTCCTCCTCTTCTTCTTCCTCCTCCTCCCTCTGCCTTCATCCTCCTCCTCTCTTTTCTTCTCCTCCCTCTGCCTTTATCCTCCTCCTCTTCTTCCTCCTCCTCTGCCTTCATCCTCCTCCTCTTCTTCCACCTCCTCCCTCTGCCTTCCTCCTCCTCCTCTTCTTCTGCCTCCTCCCTCCCGCTGCCTCACCTCCTTCCTCTTTTTTCTCTCCTTCTCCTCCCTCTGCCTTTATCCTCCTCCTCTTCCTTCTTCTCCCTCTGCCTTCATCCTCCCTACTCTGCGTCCTTGTCTTCCTCCTTCTCACTCTGTGCCTTCATCCTCCTCCTCTTCTTCTTCCCTTTCCTCTCTCCGCCCTACTGCCTTCATCCTCCTCCGCCTCCTCCTCCCCTTCCTATCCTCCATCTGCCTTCATCCTTCTCCGCTGCCTTCATCTCCTCCTCCATTTCCTACGCCTCCCCATCCTCCTCCTCCCTCCTGCCTCATGCCTCCGCCTCCTCTCCCTCCACCCAGTCCCATCCGCCACCTCACTTCCTCCTCACCTCCACCCCTCTCCCCCTTTGCTTACTCCCCCACGTTCCGCCCCTATCCTCCCGAATCCTCCCCAACCATGTGGCTTCAGCTTCTGCCTCGAAGGGAATGGCAGGACAGCTGTAGACAGGCGCCTCCATTTTCTGCAGCGTCACCTCCACTCCGAGCCGCAGGCAGCGGCGCCGAGGGCTCCTCCTCGGGCTGCGCCAAAACCTGCGCCGACTGCGCGCTCACCGCATCCAGGTTCTCACGGATGCCCTCCAGCTCACGGTGGATCTCCTGCAGCGCAGCACTCCACGTCAGCACACTGCGCTGCTATGCTATTGGACGTGCTGCATTGCACTGCATGCCAGCACACTGCACTGCTATGCTATGGAATGTGCTGCATTGCACTGCATGCCAGCACGCTGCGCTGCTATGCTATGGAATGTGCTGCATTGCACTGCATGCCAGCACGCTGCGCTGCTATGCTATGGAATGTGCTGCATTGCACTGCATGTCAGCATGCTGTGCTGCATGTCAGCACACTGCGCTGCTATGCTATGGGACGTGCTGCATTGCACTGCATGCCAGCATGCTGCACTGCATGTCAGCATGCTGCACTGCAGGCCAGCACACTGCACTGCATGTCACCACACTGCGCTGCTATGCGATGGGACGTGCTGCGTTGCACTGCACGCCAGCACACTGCACTGCTATGCTATGGAATGTGCTGCACTGCGCTGCATGTCAGCACGCTGTGCTGCACGTCAGCACACTGCACTGCTATGCTATGGGATGCGCTGCACTGCACTGCACATCACCACACTGCACTGCAGGCCAGCACACTGCACTGCATGTCACCACACTGCACTGCTATGCTATGGGATGTGCTGCATTGCACTGCATGTCAGCATGCTGCACTGCACGTCAGCACGCTGCACTGTTATGCTACGGTACGTGCTCTGCATGCAACTGCAAATGTCAGCACACTGCACTGCTATGGCTATGGAATGTTCTGCATTGCAACGGCATGGCCACACGCTGCCTGCACATCAGCCATGCTGCACTGCGATGCTATGGGATGTGCTGCATTGCACTGCATGTTCCAGCACACTGCACTGTTTAGGCTAGGGATGGGCTGCAATTGCGCTGCATGTCTCACACTGCACTGCATGTCACCACACTGCACTGCTATGCTATGGGATGGGCTGCATTGCAACTGCATGTCAGCAAAACTGCACGGCTAGGCTATGGAATGTGACTTGCAATTGCACGCATGCCAGCACGCTGCACTGCCAGCATGCATGCTGCCTGCTATGCGATGGGATGGCTGCATTGGCACTGCATGCCAGCACACTGCATGTTATAGCTATGGGGTGTGCTGCATTGCGCTGAATTTCACACACTGAACTGAATGTCACCACACTGCAACTGCTATGCTATGGGATGTGCGGCATTGGGGGGGCGCAGCGCACTGGCATGTCAGCACACTGCACTGCTATGCTAGGGATGTGCGGGGCATGGCAACGGCATGCCATGCACGCTGCACTGCACGTCAGCATCTGCACTGCTATGCTATGGGATGTGCTGCATTGCAAACTGCATGTCAGAGCACCTGCACTGTTATATGCTATGGGATGTTGATGGCATTGCGCTGCATGTCAGCACGCTGCACTGCAAATGTAAGCACGCTGCACTGCTATGCTGGGAATTGTGCGCACGTACTGCATGCGCACGCTGCACTGTGTATCTTGGGATGTGCCTGCATTGTACTACATGTCAGCAATGGCTGCGCTGCATGTCAAGCAACACTCTGCACTGCATGTCACCACACTGCACTGCTATGCTATGGGATGTGCTGCATTGCACTGCATGTCAGCACACTGCACTGTTATGCTATGGGATGTGCTGCATTGCGCTGCATGTCAGCACACTGCACTGCATGTCACCACACTGCACTGCTATGCTATGGGATGTGCTGCATTGCACTGCATGTCAGCACACTGCACTGCTATGCTATGGAATGTGCTGCATTGCACTGCATGCCAGCACGCTGCACTGCACGTCAGCATGCTGCACTGCTATGCTATGGGATGTGCTGCATTGCACTGCATGTCAGCACACTGCACTGTTATGCTATGGGATGTGCTGCATTGCGCTGCATGTCAGCACGCTGCACTGCATGTCAGCACGCTGCACTGCTATGCTATGGAATGTGCTGCACTGTACTGCATGTCAGCACGCTGCACTGTTATGCTATGGGATGTGCTGCATTGTACTACATGTCAGCATGCTGCGCTGCATGTCAGCACACTGCACTGCATGTCAGCACACTGCACTGCTATGCTATGGGATGTGCTGCATTGCACTGCATGTCAGCATGCTGCGCTGCACGTCAACACTCTGCACTGCAGGTCAGCACACTGCGCTGCATGTCAGCGCGCTGCACTGCACTGCTATGGGATGTGCTGCATTGCACTGCATGTCAGCACACTGCACTGCTTGTCAGCATGCTGCGCTGCACGTCAGCACACTGCACTGTTATGCTATGGGACGTGCTGCATTGCACTGCATGTCAGCACGCTGCACTGCACGTCAGCATGCTGCACTGCTATGCTATGGGATGTGCTGCGCTGCACTGCACTGCACTCCTATGTGACATCCAGCACTGCACAGCAGTGCATGTCAGCACAGTGAGAAGTGCAGGACATGCAGCCCTGCATTGCACAGCACTGTACTAATATAGGGACGAGCACAGCTGCACTGCATTGCAATCACATAGGACATGCAGCACTGCACTGCACATAACTGCAGCAGTGACTGCAACATGCAACACTGCACGACACTGCATGTGACTGCAGCGGGGACAGCGGGACGTGCAGCCCTGCACAGCACAGCAGTGACATGGGGACATGCAGCCCTGCACTGCACAGCAGTGATGTGAGGACATGCAGGACATGCAGCCCCACACTGCGCAGCACAGCAGTGACATGGGGACATGCAGCCCTGCACTGCACAGCAGCTATGTGAGGACATACAGGACATGCAGCCCCGCACTGCACAGCAGTGACATGAGGACATGCAGGACATGCAGCTGTGCACAGCACAGCAGTGATGTGAGGACATGCAGGACATGCAGCCGCGCACTGCACAGCAGTGATGTGAGGACATGCAGGACATGCAGCCCTGCACTGCACAGCAGTGATGTGAGGACATGCAGGACATGCAGCCCCACACTGCACAGCAGTGACATGGGGACATGCAGCCCCGCTCTGCACAGCAGTGACATGAGGACATGCAGGACATGCAGCCCTGCACTGCACAGCAGCGATGTGAGGACACGCAGGACATGCAGCCCCGCACAGCACAGCACAGCGCCGACATGCAGCCCTGCATTGCACAGCAGTGCTATGGGACACGCATCGCCGCACGCCGCAGCGACGAGCCCAGGACCCGCAGCACTGCACAGCGCAGCGCATCAGCACCCCGCTGAGCCCAGGTCGGGCATGCAGCGCCGCACTGCCCACCTGCTGCTCGGCGATGCGCTGCGCGCACTCGGTGCCGGGCTCGTTGTCCAGCGGCAGGCGCAGCTTGTGCACGGTGCGGCTCTCGCAGCTCTCCAGCTGCAGCCGGATGTCCTTCAGCTGCGAGATGTAACTGCGCCGCAGCGACTCCTCCTGCTCGCCTGCGGGGACACGGCAGCATTGCAGCATTGCAGCGCTGCGGCACCGCACGGAGCGGGTGCAGCAGGGTGAGGCTGCAGCACTGCAGCACAGCATGGAGTGGGCGCACCAGGGGGAGATTGCAGTACTGCAGCACCGCACGGAGCAGGTGCAGCAGGGTGAGGCTGCGGCGCTGCATGGAGCGGGTGCAGCAGGGTGAGGTTGCAGCACTGCATGGAGTGGGTGCAGCACGGTGAGATTGCAGCACTGCATCAATGCATGGAGTATATGCAGCAGGGTTAGGCTGGAGTGCTGCTTGGAGTGGGTGCAGCAGGGTGAGGTTGCAGCACTTCAGCACTGCACTGAGCAGGTGCAGCCGGGTGAGGCTGCAGTGCTTCATGGAGTGGATGCAGCACGGTGAGGTTGCAGCACTGCATCAATGCATGGAGTGGGTGCAGCAGGGTGAGGCTGCACCACCACATGGAGTTGTGTAGCAGGGCGAGATTGCAGCACTGCAGCACTGCACTGAGTTGGTGCCGCTGGGTGAGGCTGCAGCACTGCATCAATGCACAGAGTGGATGCAGCAGGGTGATGTTGCAGCACTGCATAGAGTGGGTGCTGCAGATTGGGATGTAGCACTGCCGAGCGGGCGGATGCAGCGCTGCAGCACTGCACTGAGTGGTTGCTGTGAGACAGGAGTGCAGTGTTGCACAGGACAGGCACTGCAGGTTGGGATGCAGCACAGCTGAGTGGGCAAACAGTGCTGTGGCACTGCAGCACTGCAGCACTGCACAGCAGACTGGGATGCAGCGTGGCTCAGTGGGCAGATGCAGCCCTGCAGCCCCACAATGTGTGTGTGAAGCAGGGTGAGGATGCAGCACTGCATGGGTTGGGTGCTGCGGGGTGGAGGTGCAGCACTGCAGTGGGTCTGCACTGCAGCAGTGCAACACTGCAGCCCGGCAGCAGGCAGGCACCGCAGATTGGGTTGCAGCACAGATGAATGGGCAGGGTGCAGTGTTGCAGCACTGCAGTGGGAAGAAGATACGGGGCGGGGCTGCAGAACTGCAGCACTGCAGCACTGCAGTATGTAGGCACCGCATATTGGGACACAGAGCAGATGAGCAGGTGTCTGCACCACCGCAGCACTGCACCATTACACTGGGTGAGTGCTGTGGGGCAGTGATGCAGCACTGCATGGAGTGGGTGCTGTGGTGGTGGTGGGGAGGGGGGGAGTATATGGGGAGGGGATGCAGCACTGCAGCTTCGCACTGAATTGATGCAGTGGGTTGGAGGTGCAGCTCTGCAGCTCTGCATTAGATGGCTGCAGTGGGTTGAGGATGCAGCACTGCATGGAACAGGTGCTGGGGGTAGCACTGCAGCACTGCAGCACTGCACTGAGTGGATGCCGTAGGTTGGGGTGCAGCAGTGCAGCATTGCATGGGGTGATGTGGGGTAGGTGGGTCGTAGCATGCAGCACTGCACTGAGTGGATGCAGCAGCTTGGGGGTGCAGCACTGCAGCACTGCATGAGATAGCTGCAGTGGGTTGAGGGTGCACCACTGCATGGAACAGGTGCTGTGGGGTAGCACTGCAGCACTGCAGCACTGCTCTGAGTGGATGCAGCAGATTGAGGGGGGTGCAGCACTGCAGCACTGCACGGGGCGGCTGCATCGGGTCGGGGCTGCTCACCTTTCTCCTGCGCGCGCAGCAGCAGCTCGTACTTTTGCGTTGCAGGTTTCGTTGTTAGTCGCGCTGCAGCTGCATTGCGGTCGTCGGGCTGGAAAGCAGCCGGCGTCGGCGCTGTGCTGCAGGAACTGCTGGTAATGCGTCTCCAGGCTGCGCAGCGTGCGCTGACATTCCTCCGTCGCCATGGTGCGCAGCTGCAAGGGAGCACCGCGCTCAGAACATGCGGCTGCAGCGCTGCAGGGATGCATGGCTGCACGGCAGGGCCTCGGGGTGCAGGGCAGCACCATGAGGTGCAGCGTGTGGGTGTTCACTGTGGTGCAATGCAGCCTGGGGCACTGCGATGCACTGCACGGTGCTGCATTATTGCGTGCGGCAATGCAATGCGCTGCAGCACGGTACGCCGCAACACGTGACACCACGCTGCGCTGCATCACGCTGCACTGCGTGGAGCTGCAGTGCGCTGCATCACACCTATCTGCACCACAGGGCACTGCAGTGTGCTGCGTGGCACTGCATCATGGCGTGCAGCACTGCAATATGCAGGGCACCATGCTGCAGTGCACCATGCTGCAGTGCAAAGTGCTGTGCACTGCATCACTGCGCTGCACCACGCAGCACCACAATGCGCTGCATCACTGCGCTGCAGCATGCAGCACCACACTGCACTGCAGCATGCAGCACGACACACTGCATCACTGTGCTGCAGCATGCGCACAACGAGCGAGCATCGCTGCGTGCACATGGGGCACGCTTATCTGCACTGCATGATGCAATGGAGGCACCGCACTGCGCTGCACCACACCGTGCTGCACCGTGGGGCACCAGGTTGCACGCACCCGGCATGCCCCCTGCGTGTCATGCCCCCCACCCCCGCCCCCACAGCTCCCCAAAACCCACACAAGCCCCACATGCCCCGACCCACCCCATACAGCCCACACCCCCACCCGCACCCTGCAGCCCCAATGCACCCTATAATCCTGCAAATCCCCCAAACATCACACCCCGCAGCCCCCACGCCCCCCAGCCCCCCACCCCACAACCCCCCAGCCTCCACTGCACCCTACAAAAACCCCAGCCCCACCATCACACCCCACGCCACACGACCCCACAAACCCCCCACAGCCTCACATTGCATCCCACACCCCACACCGCACCCTGAACCCTGAGCCCCACATCCACACCCCCAGCCCCACACTGCATCCCCACGCCCCACACCGCACCCTCAACCCCAAGCCCCCATACACCCCCACAGCCCCCACCGCACTCTCAACCCCGCAACCCCCCTCACACCCCACAGCCCCACATTGCATCCCACAGCCCCACACGCCCCCACCGCCCCACACCGCCCCTGCAACCCCCAGCCCCACCACCGCACCTCCAAACCCCCTGCAGCCCACTCACACCCCACCCCCCCCACACTGCATCCCACAGCCCCCCTCTACCCAACAAAACCCCGCCCCCACACCCCCCCCCAGGGCCCCACCTCCAACCCACAGCCCCAACCGCCTCCGCCGCCCCACTACACCCTACAAACCCCCAGCCCCACATCACACCTACGCCCCGCACTGCCCCTACAAACCCGCAGCCCACATTGCACCCCCACAGCCCCACACGCACCCTGCAACCCCGGCCCCCCCCAACCCCCACCCCAACCCTGCAGCCCCACATCACCCCCCAGCCCCACACTCATCCCACAGCCCCATTGCCCCCACCCACCCCGCAGCCCACATCCACCCGCAGCCCCACTCCAACCCACACCCCCACACCGCAGTCCGCAGCCCCACACTACCCAAAAACCCC
>JADANK010001084.1:0-35094 GCA_021292215.1 Lophura nycthemera
GTGCATAAGAAGAAAAAAGGGAGAAGGGATTCCAATGTTTGGGGTTGAGCAGCTGCGACCTCATGCAGGGCATTTCTTTCACCACTGACACGGTAAGTCTCTCACCATAGGTAATGCAAACACTTTTCCAAGAGGGATCACCAAATCTGGCACATCCCAGTGCAGATCAGGCTGCATACACTCTGTGTTTCTTTATCACGGCATAACAGCTGTTCCAGCTGAGGGCTTCCCTGCTGCAGCATCAGAGCACAGCCCTGAGGGCACATCAAGAGAGAACCCTGAAGTGCATTTTACCTCTCTACTTGCCTTTAACGTATATCTTCTTTCAGTGAACCCATGGGAGTTCTCTTAGTTCCCATTTTCACTTGAAAAAATGAACATGCACTTAGATAGTGCCCTGCAAACGGGGTGGGTTCTGGACAGCAAATAGGAATGCAGAGAGTTTGGGCTGGTGTCTGTATGCTCAGTCAGGGAAATGACAGGAAAACAGCCCCCAGGATGAAAATCTGCAGACCACAGAGATATGATCAGGGAATTACCCCCTTCAGTGCAGGGACCTTCCTCTGAGCAAGCTCCCACCTAGAAATGCCTCTGTCCACATGGCCATGGGGTCCAATGCGTGAACCACCTCCTGTGCAGGCAGAGCTCCAGCAGAGCAGAGCAGCATCTCCCCAGGCACGTGTCCATCACCCTCTGCAGTGCACAGGGGCTGAGAGCCACTGCCTGGGGCTGTGGGCAATGCAGTCTGTGAGGCTGGGAAGGAGCTGGCTTTCCCTTAATGAGATGCCATCAGTAGGACACATCTCCCTGAACTGTCCTTCAGAGCTGTGAGCTGACCTACAGGATGCAAATCTTTCCCATAGCCTGGAGATCAAAGTGCAGAGAAGAAGCAGAGAGATGCAATATGCAAGGAAATGCTGGTGAAATGAACGTTAGGTTTCCTTTGCAAGACGTGTGGTGATGAGGCACTGCTGAAGTACGTTGAGAAATGGTGAATACACAGTGATGAACAGTGGACTCCTGTTTTCTGAGCAGGGTCTGACTTCAGAATTTTATGAGAATGCAATTGTCTTACATTTGCAAAGTAATCAAGCTCAGAGCAATTGGAAAGAAACCCAGTCAGCTCCCTTTACCCTGCACTAAGCAGCAGTGAATCCCTTTGCCTCTCAGGTCTTACAGCTGTTCAGACTTCAGCAAACACTCCCTAGGCATGGTGAGCAGGATGAGAATTTGTAGGAAAAAGCGATCCCTAGAACTTCTATTTTTGACCCACATATTTTTGGCACTAAGGTTCAGATGCCAACCAGCACTTCTGCATTAGAAGTGATTTTATCTGATATATACTGAAACAAAAATCTGCCCACACACGATTCACCATGGTTTCCTAAGGCACACCCGGGATAATAATGGCTTTCATTGGAGATAAAAAGTACAGAGTCCCCCCATGCCAAAACCTCGACCTCATGAAATGTAGATCAAAAACAATCATGGGCTGATTGAAATACTCCCCAAATAGAAAGAACTTGTCCGGGAACTTTTTTTCCCTCCTTGAACAGGTCCTGGTGCCAAGAAAGTACCAGGGCCCCAAACAGTAAGCTCCATCACCATTCCCTCCTCCTGGCATTCGAAGACACGGGGGGCTGCAGCTCTTGCACTTCGGGCTCTTCCTGGGCCATTTACCTGGCTGCCCTCCTGGGCAACGGCCTCATCATCACTGCCGTAGCCTGTGACCACCCCTCCACCCCCCCATGTACTTCTTCCTCCTCAACCTCCCCTCCTCGACCGGGTGCCATTCCACCACTCTCCCCAAAGCCATGGCCAATTCCCTTGGGGCACCAGGGCCATCTCCTAACCAGGATGTGCTTCACAGGTTTTTTTTTAATTATTCTTCTTTGGGTGGCAGAGTATTGCTTCTCACCATCATGTCCTAGGGACGGTAAGGTTTCCATCTGCAAACCCCTTGCCTATGGGACCCTTTGGGAAGCAGGCTTGTGCCCCATGGCAGCAGCTGCCTGGGGCACTGGGTTTCTCAATGCTCTGCTGCACACGGCCAATACATTTTCAATACCCCTCTGCCAAGGAAATGCCCGGGACCAGTTCTTCTGTGAAAACCCCCAGATCCTCAAGCTCTCCCGCTCAAATCCTACCTCAGGGAAGTTTGGGGTTTGTATTTAGTCCTTTGTTTATTCTTTGGTGTTTTGTTTTCCATTGTGCTGTCCTATGTGCAGATTTTCAGGGCTGTGCTGAGGATCCCCTCGGGCAGGGACGGCACAAAGCCTTTTCCATGTGCCTTCCCTCACCTGGCCGTGGTCTCCCTCTTTTCAGCACTGGATTTTTGCCACCTTAAGCCCCCCCTCCATCTCATTCATCCCTGGACCGGGGGTGGCATTTCTGTACTCGGTGGGTGCCTCCCAGGGAACCCCCCCCATCTACAGCATGAGGAACCAGGAGCTTAAGGATGCGCTGAGAAAATATACAATAATCCTCAGCTATATCAGAAAACATTAGGACATTGTTAATATTTGTCCTTGTTATTATTTCCAGTAACTTGAATTTTGATTTCAATATATTTATTATGATCCTTCTACTTGCTAATTAGTAATTTCGACCCAATCATCTCTGGCCTACAGAAGCAGGCTTCCTCTGTAGATAAACTCAATAAACAAGCCAATAGTAATTCTTTGTTTTCATTCAAAACAAACCCTTTCTGCTTCGGGACCTGGTGGGAGCAAAGTCATTATGTAAAGGATTTCAGGGCCCCGAACCCCAACTCCAATGGAGCAGCAGCCCGGTTTGTCCCTGGGCGATGCTCCCTCACGGCCCTGGTTTGGCTCCCGCTTTCTGTGGCCCACCTGAGCCGGGGCTGCCTCTTTGGCGGTTGGCCATGGCGATAGGCGGGGCAGGAGGGGGTCCTTTTGAAGTGGCTGCCTCTTTCAACTCCCCTGCTGTCCTACTGGTTCCCTCGACACTGCTGGTATCCCTTGGGTCTCAATCGGTTTCACAAGCAGGTCCCTGTTTGTAATCTTACACTGGCATCCCGTGTGGCCAGATAGGAAGCAGCAATGAGCACCAAGGTGCAGTAGCCCAGCACCAAACCTAACACAAGGGGCTGCTAGAACAGAGACCTGGAGGGCTCTTCCAAGGCCGGATACAAGCAATGGCAGCCGGGAGGTTCCGCTTTCCTGCTCTTTTAATTTTCTGGGAGGTTCTCCATAGACGGAAGACAACAGGCGGGAGGTCCCCAAGGTGTCCTGTATGTGGATCAAGTGCTGGTCAAGAGCCCCTTCTTAGTGGCAACTTTTATTCTGGTATTATAAAACCATAAAATGTCCCGGGTTGAAAGGGGCCTTAACAAATCCGTCCTAACTACCACCTGCCATGGAAGGGTTTGCCTCCCACTAGAACAGGTTGCCCAGGGCTGAATCCGCCTGGCCTTGAGGACCCCAGATCCCCTCTTTCCCGTACAGTGCCTTCCAAGTCCCTGAGGTAAAGATGGTTCCTGGCATTGATAAAATCCAAAGGTTCCTTGTTCCTTTGGGTTTAAAAATGTTTGGCCCCCCGGCCCCCTTTTTTTATACCAATTCCTTCCTAAGGCAAAGAAGTGGGGCCCTCTCACCTTGTTTATAACCTCCCTTTAATTACTGAATTTTTGGCTGTGGAGAAACATCATCAGAAGAAAGGTAAGCTGCCCTGGGCAAAAGGGATCTGGAGTAAAAGAGACCCGACCAAAAAAAGCCTTTTTTAGGGCTAGTTTGAAGCTAGCAGGCAGTGCCGGGGGGGCCCCCTTACTGGGGAACTAGCAGCTTGTGCGCGGGGATCTTGACTTGGGCGGGGGGTGGGCCAAGCTCGTTTCGCCGTCAGTTTTAAAAAAAACCCCCACCCTTAACGTTTGGCAACCTGCCTAATTAAGCAGTTCACACCTTCTAATAATCCATAAATAGGCTTCAGGGGAAGGGTGGAAGAATATCTTCCGACCATACAGCAAAAGCAAGGGGCGAGTAAACCTGGTTTTTGGCCCTATTGAAACAGGGGCTAACTGGTTTCCACCAGACAACAGGTTTTTAAATTCCAAGATGACTGTGGCGAACCCAGACCGGAGGGACTGCCCAAAATAATGGCTGTTTCAAGTCTCTTTGGCTGCAGGGACTGCTTGAGGCCTGCTGCTACCTGAGGAGGGTGGCAGGGGATTCCACCTGCAATGAGGTGTGGGGGCAGGTGGATGAAGTTGAATCCAGCTGGTGGTTGAGCTCAAGGAAAGAGGTGCAGAGAACTTAGGGACCATCAGGAAATTGAGCAGGAGAGCTGGTGGAGTGACTTCTCTGGCATGGTCGAGGAAAAGGGTGCCAGGGAAGACAAACCTTTCCACAAAACTTGGTTGGGCCCCCAGCCCCATCAAAGTAGGAACAGACCTGACTGATGAGGAAGGGTTGGATGAAGAGTCCCTACTCGAACGTCATGGGAAACCCCCCCGCCTGCCTACCCCCCCTTCCCCAGGTTTCCCTTAGCAGCAGGTTTTTTTTTTCACATGCTGGAAATTGAAGGTGAGGTGAGTGGAGGAAGGTGATGGAGGGATCTGCCGAGGGGAGGGAGCCTAAGGCGAGGTGGCCATCCCCATTGCCTCCGATTGCCTCTGTCGGAAAAGAAAGAAAGGTGGTCGTAGTGGGTGACTGACCCCCTTCCCAAGGAAACGGAGGGCCCCTATGCAGACCAACCCGGGGCTGGCCGAGAAAGTGGTTCTGCCTTCCTGGGGGCCCGGGTCGGGACATAACCAGGAAAATTACCAAAGCTGGTGGAGGCTCACTGAAATTACTTTCCGGTTGCTCATATTCAGGTGGGCAGTGAGGAAATTGGGCTCAGGGACAAGGCCTAACAGAAATGAAAAGGGATTTCAGGGGGGTTTAGGGCCGCTTAGTTTTAAGGTACGGGGAGCGCAATTAATCTTTTGGTCTGTACTGGTCCAAGGGGCATTGTGGGACTTCGGAGCGGGATTGGAAGGTCAAGCAATGAATAAAACCTTGGCTCAGAGGCTGGTGCCAAGCCAGAAACTTTTGGGTTTTCTTTGACCATGGGGTAGTTTACTCTGCCCCTGGCTTGGCTGTCCAACCATAGAACCCCCCTAAATCTCAAAGGGGGCAAACTAATCCTCGCTCAGGACAGCGGGGCTCATTGATAGAGGCTTTAAATAATTTGGAAGGGGGAAGGAGACGAACAAAAGGCCTCACAAAAGAGAAGAGCCTAGGGGAATGAATGGTTTGAGCTGGGAGTGAGGCAAATGACTCGGCTGAAGTGCAATCACAAACCAAGGCAGCAGCATGGCCAAAACAAAACAGGAGGAACTGGAAGGCATTGTGGCAGGAAAACTATAATTTAGTTGTTACCGGAAACATGGTGGGAAATACTCCCCCAACTGGAGTGGGGATGGATGGCACAAGCTCTTCAGAAGGGAAACAGGAAGGGAAGGGGGTTGGTGTGGCCCTTTACATTAAAGAACTTGTTTTGAGGTTTGGAAGAGCTTGAGGTTGCAAAATGATAAAGTGAGTGGTTCTATGGGTGAGGGTCGGGGGAAGGCCGGAGGGGAGACGTCTTGGTTGGGGTTTGTTAAGACCGCCGAATCAGGATGAGGAGATGGGCGAAGGGCGTTCTAACGGCAAGCTTGCAGAATGTGGGCGATCAAGCCAGCACTCGTTCTCGTGGGGGATTTTCAACTTCCCGGATAATAATGTTGGAATTTAATTTTGGCCAAAAGGAAACAGTCCCAAGGAAGGTTTTCCTAAGTGTTTGGAAGATTAGGCTTTCCTTGACAACGGTGGGTTACCAAAAGAGCCACCAGGGGTGGTGGCCCTGCTGAACCTGCTCTTTGGTTAACAAAGAAGGGACTGGGTGGTTGGATTGGGTGAAGGTTTGGGGACTTTCCTAGGGGGCAGAGCAAACGATGAAATTGTAGAATTCTCTATTCCTTGGAGATGTCCAGAAGGGGTGACTGGCAAAACTGCTTTAACCCTGGGGACTTCAAGAGGGGCAGAACTTTGGCCTGTTAAAGGGGGACGCTTGGAGCATGGGTCCCGCTTGGGAGCCACCCTTTAAGGGTAAAAGGGGTCCGAAAGCCCTGGGACGGGGGGGCCTCCCTCAAATTGGAAAATCTTAAAGGTGCAAAAACGACCTGTCCCGGAATACCGGAAGGCGAAGCCGTAGGGGAAGAAGGCTGGTGTGGAATGAGGCCGGGAACTAACTGTTTGAGACTCAGGAAGAAAAAAGAGGTCTATGTCCCTCTGGAAGAAGGGAAGGCGGAGGGGAGATTACAAGGAATTTGCCTAAGATACACAGGGAGGAAGTCTGGAAGGGCAAAAGCCCCACCTTGAACCAATTGGCCACGGCAGTAAAGGAAGAAATAAGAAATTTTTTACAAAATATACAATGGCAAGAGAAGGAACCAAGGAAATCTCATCCTTTAATTGGGAAGGCAGCGGGAATTGACCACGGAAGCCAAGGAGAAGGCGGAGGTCCTCAACGCCTTCTTTACACCTGCCTTTAATGGTCAGAAACCAGTTACCTCAGGGCACTTTTGGTGCCCTGAATCTGGAAATCGGGGCTGATATGCAAGAAATCCCCCCGGAAATTCAGGTGGAGGCCATTAAGGGAGCTCCTCCTCCATCTGGACTGTCACAAGTCCCATGGGAAACCGGATGGGGCCTTTCATCCTAGGGGTGCGGAGAGAAATTTGGTGGGGGTTGATTGGCTAAGCTGCTCTCGGCTGTCCTAACCAGCGCTCCTGGATGGACTGGGAGAGGGTTCCAAGAGGATTGGAGGCTTGCTGATGGGTGAACTCCCAATTACAAGAAGGGGGCCGTAAGGAAAGGATCCAGGGAACTGCAGGCCGTCAGCCTGACCTCAGTGCCAGGGAAGGTCATGGAACAAATCCTCCTGGGGAATTACACGGCCTGCGGGGAACCAGGGTGCCGGCCCAGCCAGCTTGGGTTCATGAAAGGCAGGATCTTGTTTGACCAACCTCATCTCCTTCTAAGACCGGGTAACAACTTGGTGGATGAAGGGAAAGGCGGTGATGTTGCTCCTGACCCTTTCAGCAAAAGCCTTTTGACACGGTCCTCCTGTCCACAGGCTTCTTCTTGGGGAAACTGGCTGCCCATGGCCTGGACCGGTGGGTAACACACTCCCTTTTGGGTAAAAACTGGCCTGGAGGGCCGTGCCTCAACGGGTGGTGGTCAATGGAGTGAAGTCCAGCTGGGGCGACCTGTTTCAAGGGTGGCCGGCCCCCCGGGGCGGTGCGGTGGCCCATTTGGGTTTAATATCTTTTATTGAAGGACTTAGATGAAGGGATTGATTGTTAACCCTGAGTAAGTTTTTGCCAGATGACAAACCAAGGGGGGAGGTGGTGTCCGATCGCCGAAGGGTAGGGAGGCCCCTGCAGAGGGGGTCTAGAAAGCTGGGAGGTGGTGGGATGAAGGTTTAACCAAGGGCCAAATGTCGGCCTGCATTTTTGGCCCAAACAACCCCCAGGCAAAGCGCACAAAGGCTTTGGGGTGAGTGGGGCTGGATGTGGTGTGAAGAGGAAAGGGGACCTGGGGGTGTTTGGGTTGATGCTCCTGGAAACATGAGCCAGCAGTGTGCCCAAGTGGCCAAGAAGGGCCAAAGGCATCCTGGCCGCATCAGAAATAGGTGGCCAGCAGGTTGAGGGAAGGTGAATTCCCCCGTAACTCAGGCTGGTGAGGTTGGCCCACTGAGTATTGTTTTCAGTTTTGGGCCCCTCACTACAAAAAGACCCTTGAAACTTGTCCAGAAAGGGCAACGAAACTTGGGGGTCCTGGAGCACAAGTCTTAAAAGGAGCGGCTGAGAGACTGGGGATTTTTAGCCTGGGAGAAAAGGCCAGGGGAGACCTCCTTGGCACCTCAACAAGCGGTCCTAAAGGCGGTTGTGGATAGGGAAGGGGGTTTGGCCTCTTCTCCCAAGAAAAACGGGAACCAAGGAAATGGCCGGCAAATTGTGCCAGAGGTTTAGGTTAGACAAAGGAAGAATTTTTTTTTTCTCCTCAGAGAGTATCAAGGGCACGGTGGGCTGGCACAGGGAGGTGGGTGGAGTTCGGCCGTCCCCTGGGCAGGTTTTCAAGAAGGGTCGGGAATGAGGGCTAACGGAGATCTGGTTTAAGGTGCTGGTGGGTAGTAAATGGGTTGAGGGAGCCACAGTTGGACTAGATGGGTCCGGTAGGTTCCTTTCCCAAACCTGGGATTTCTAAATGATTCTGTTATTTCTATGATTCCTATGATTCTATGCTTGAAACCACTGGTTGAATGTTTTTTGAAGAATTTTCATTTTTAAAAAAAGCTTACTTTTAATCTGACACTCTTGGGCCCCAAAAGGGAGGGGGAAGGAAGATGGTTGGCAGGGAGGGAATTGGTGCAAACAGAACTCCCACTTGTAAGCAAAGGATGTGGCGAAGATGGTGCTTTGGAGGTTTTTTCTTGTCTCTCGGGAGGTGACAGAGCAGGCAGCAAGCAGGAACCAATGGCTGACAAAGGGCCTTGGAAGACATTCATTCCGTAGTAGCCAATAGGAGAGCCTTTAATGCAGGGCTGAGGTCTGTACCTTTAGGAATGCAGCTAATGCTCATTCCCATGTCTCGGCAGAAGGCACCAGTTGGCAGGTGACGAAGACTCACTGCCGAGAAGCTGATTGCCGGCTGCAGGAAGAGGTTTTGGGTGTGGGTTTTTCGTCCCCCGACGCAGACATGAGGGAACATAACATGGGGCATGTCTACCTGAAAGAGACTACCACCAACCTTGTCAAGGGCTGGGAGAAATCTCCTCCAGTGACTCAGAACCTGGTCACTAACCTGCAACCAAAATCTCTCTCCCTTGCATTTCTGTCTCATGTCACCTGCAGATCTGTCCCCAAGTCCTGCTGTGTGCTGCAACAGAAGCTGCTCGGGGCTCAGCTGTCCCCTCCCACAGTGCCTGCCCCACATTGTAGAGCTCGTCCCTGTGTCCCCCACCCAGGAGCCCAGCCCAGCTCAGCTGCAGAGGATGAGATTTCTTTCTCTCCCTGGAGGTATCCATGCCCATCCTGATCTGACTGCTCCTGCAAGGCAGCAGGGTCATCACTGCAGAACGTACTTCAAAGTCAGCTTAATGAGTCAACACGTCCAGAGGATTCAAATGTACAGTTGTTCATGCTAAAAGAAATTTGACCATGAGAGAAGCAAATGCTAAATCTGGAAACCTCTGCTTATGACCCATAAGAATAAAAACGTCACACAGACAAGGACAGGGAGGGTCTGATTTCCCCTGTTCAGGGCAGTGATTCATTTGAAGCAGCACTGGCAGAACATTACAGAATCACAGTATCTTTTAGGTTGGAGTGGGCTTCAATGATCACCTAGTTCCAAGTCCCCAGCCATGGGCATGATATCCAGCCACCAGATCCGGCTGCCCAGAATCCCATCCATCCTGACCTTGAATGCCTCCAGGGATGGGGTACACAGAACTTTGAGCAACCTGTTCCACTACCTTTGAGTAGAAATTTTCTTCCTTGAAGGTAAACTAAATCTCCCCTTTTTAAACACACAGGCTCTCAGTATGATCAAGGTGCCTGGGGTGATCCTAGCTGTGTGCTCATGCTTGTAAACCGTGGTGGAAAATCTGTGAGACAGACACCTTCTTCCTGAGCATCAGCTGAGGGCCAGAAGGGAGGTATTCCTGGCCATCCTAAATGCCACCACAGCCCTGTGCATGGGGCACCCACTGTGCCTTTTGCACCTGTCCCCATGGAGCATGTCGTGTCCTTCTGCTGACCAAATGGATGAGCTCAGAACACGAGAGCCAGATCTTCCTCTCTGCTCCATCTGTGGCAACTCTGGAGTTCAAGGCACTACAAAGCTATGATACATCTACCTTCTTTCACTGATGACACCTTATTAGTTTGCTCTGGGCTCTCATTTGAGAGGCATCAGATGAAGTCTAGGGTCATGCAAGTACCCAGTTGACAGGAGATGTCAATCATTGTTCCAGTTTTAAATAAGAACAAGATAGATTATCTAGGCCATTACAGAGCTGTCAGTCTCACTTCAGTGCCTGGTATAATTATGCAAAAAAAGATGCTGGTATTTACTGAGAAACACCTCAGTAGAATAATTCTGTCACTGGTCACAGCCCACACAAGTTCATGAGTGGAAGTTCCTGTTAAACTTAGTGTCCTTTTATGACAAAATCACACATCTGGTTGACCAAGGTAAGACAGTTGATGTTATCCTTGACGATTTCAGTGGAGCTTTTGATATTCTTTCTTAGATAATTCTTCTGGACAAAACTTCCTGCATAGGTCAAGACAGAAAAAAACTGCTGGGTGAGCAGTGAGCAGTTGGCCAATGGATCCTGCCCAAATGATTACATTAAGTGGAGTTCGATCAGGCTGGTGGATGGTCACTAGCAGGGTTTCCCAGTGCTCCATTTGAAGGCCGCTTTTCTTCAATGTTTTTGTGAATGACTTGCATGTAGGACTAGAAGATGTTTGAGCCAGTTTGCTGATGACACCAAATTCGGTGGAAATGTTTCCTCCATTGAGGGTGGAGAGGACTTACAGAGAGGTGTGCTGAAGTTAGAGAACTGGTTAAGCACAACCACATGAAGTGTAACAAGAACAAGTGCCTGATTCTGCACCTGGGTAGGTGCAACCCTGGACATACACACTGACTGGGAAATGGGACACTGGAGAGCAGTCCCACTGAAAGGGACTGGGGGTCCTGGTCAGCATCAAATGGAATGTGAGTCAGCAGTGTGCCCAGGCAGCCAGGAAGGCCAACTGTCCTCTGGGATGCCCTGAGCATGGCATTGCCACTGGGTGAGGGAGGGGTTCATCCCACTCTGCTCTGCACTGCTGCAGCCTCACCTGGAGCACGTGGGTTCCCTGTCTGGGACCAAGACATAAAGGACATAAAACGATTGGAGACCTGTACAAAGGAGGGCTCTAGCACTGAGACATCTGAGTTCAGAGTTCCCGTGTGACGGACTGTTTTGGTGCCGACTGGTCCCTTCTCACATCCACTTCCCACATCCTGGATGAGACACACTGCCCACATGGCCTTGGCCTCCACGGCTACTTGCACCAAAATGCAGAGTCCTGTCCTGTCTGGCAGCTGCTGTCCCATGGTCCCCTTTCCATGTGACAGTCAGACAACCTCACATCCCACTGCCTCCAGGAAGAGCCCTGGGCCACAAGTGAGGGACAGGATCTGCCTTGCCAGGGCCTGGGGCTGAGGGCTTGGCCTTTCTGCTGCATCAAACCAAGCCAGGGTTTGCTCAGCATCACAGCCACCTGCACTCTGCCTTTGCCCACCTGAAGTCACAGCCTCCACTTATCTGCTCTAACGAGTCCCTGGGGAGACTTTGTCAGCAGTGGCCCTCAGTGGGACCCATTAACACTCCAAGAAACTTCACTGTTTGTTCATTCTGACTTTGTCTCGTGAGCACTTCATGCAATCTTCTCTGTGCGCTGGAGGTTGAATGACTCAGCAGCAAATGCCCATGGCCCATTACAAACCGGAAAGAGCCCCTACCCCTGGGCCTTGTGCCTTCCTTCCATCTCTTCAGGTGTTCAGAACTTGTGCAGCAAACTGGAGAGGTATCTGGAGACATCTAAAAGAGGAAGAGAACAACAGGCATTTATGAAGACTATTTATTTATTTATAGTTGGGTTTAAACAAGAAGTTAAAACAGCACTTGGCAATTGATATTGACCCAGGATGTCCCCCAATGAGCTTTGCCCTGTCACTGTGTGGACAAATGTCCTCCTCCGCTACCCCACTCCATTTCTATTCACATTGGCCCCGTGGGACTTCCATCACTTTTCCTCCCATCACACTTCTCCTCTGCAGTCCCCAACTCAGTGTTAAAACTCCTTTGCACCAAATCCAACTGGCTTTTTCAGAGAATAAGCTGCACATGGGCAAGGAAAGATTTCTCTCTTTCTCTCTTTCTCTCTTTTTTTTTTTTTTTTTTGCCAACAAACAGTTGTAAACATGATGCAATTGAATGAACAATTGCATGCCTTGTCCAAGCTGCATCTAATGAGGTTTGTCTTGCACTGGGAATATTTGTACAAGAAATATGTAGACAGAGATAGGAAGGGATAGATATAATCACAGTTAAGGAGCAGATCAAAGAGTCCATCAAACTTTGGAGAGATGGAGCAAGTTCCAGTAGTCTCCCTAAAAGTGACAGATCAGGCAGATAGCTGGGAGGTATCTGAGTGAACAAAGAGCAAGGGATGGGGAAATCTGGAGAGCAGTGGGAAGAGCATGTGTCCAGATGGCCTGCTGAAAACATGCCCTGAACCATCCATGGTCATTGATTTAGGAGAGCTGGAGACACCTGGAGGATGAGGGGACAATCAAATCGCAGGCAAGGGTAGAGCAGCGGTGGATGCTGGGCATTGGTCACAGGGCATTGGCACTGGCACCACTGTCTGTGTCCCTGTACCTGAAGGCATCTGTGCCCTGCAAACACAGTTCTGGAAAACATTGTTCTTTTAGGGAAAATAAATAAATAATAAAATAAAATAAAATAAAATAAAATAAAATAAAATAAAATAAAATAGAAGACACAGTATCCCCTCAAATATGAGTGTTTTCAGCTTAAAAAGTGAGAAATGATACATGAGAATATTTGAAGTTGAGAAGTGTGAACACATTTATATCATCTCCCACTTGCAGACATCTTCCTTGTGCTGGGGATCTGAAATGTGGAGGCACTACTCTGGATAATGCCTTCCCTCCATCTTCTAGCTAATGCCTTGTTTAAATAAAAAGGTGGAGTCTGACTTCTTACATCATTTCTGAATAATAGAACAAGGATGAATGATAATAAATGAAAAGAGAGTTTTACGTTAGACATTTGGAGGGAATTTCTAACATTCCATAGATCATGTGGAGGCTGGAGCTGGTATAGAGCAGGAGCCCAGAGAATAGGTGGCTGCCCCATCCTTGGAGATGTTCAAGATGTCGGGGTCAAGCATCCTGACTAGCTGGGTGACAGCTCTGCCCACAGCAAGGAAGGTGGAACTGAATGGAATTTAAGGTCATTCCAACCAAACCATTCCAAACCTACGATACTTGTCAGCCTCTTCCACCTGGGGATCCAGTTTGCTAGGGTTCCTATCACCTCTTCTTTCACCAACAGTACATCTGCCTTACACTAACTTTCCCACCGGTACTCCTGGCCCTAGGAATTCCAAGAAGCCAGTCCCAAGTAATAAACTGTAAGGTCAGGAAGGGAATGAGGATCTGAGGCTTTTCCATGTCCTGTCTCACCAGGTTTCCCTGCACCTTCTACACTGGCCCAGAATTCGCTCGAGCCTGCCGGGCATAGACGAACACTGGAAGTCGACAAGCCCGGCTGGTGCCGGGATAGGCCCGGGGCACAGGCAATGGTGGGGGAAACTCGGAAGACCTTATACGCAGCTCAGCAGGTACGCGGGACAAAGGAGCTGGCAGGCGGCCAGGTGAGAGCGCTGGGGTCCCGGCCGCGGAGGCTTCGGGGCGGGGGGGGGGAGGGGAACAGGGCCAGCCAGGACCATGCCCGGCGGGAGGGGCCGGCGAGGTGGACCTGCGCCGCCTCCTTGGAATGGACGTCGTCTGCTTGGAAGCAGGTGGATCCTCAGATAGGTAGCAGATTTTTGACCGAGCGCCTGAGACCGCACCCTGCTGGACTGTAAACCCACAGACACTTGAAGAAGCCAAGGTGGTACTCGCCTGAAGCCCAAAGGTTTGAGCTTTCCGTGCCTCCTTCAAACTCCTCAAGCTACACCATCCCATGGCCCACGGCAGTCAAGGCTCCGTCCATCTTCAGCACATTCCCCACCTGCTTTCCCGGGCCGGTGAGGGTAAGAATCCAGCAGAGCCCTCTCGCTTTGGTTCCTCAGGGCTTGGTCAGAAGCTGCCGCTCTGCTCTCCAGGGATGGTCCTGGATGGTGGCATGCCTTGCTGTTCTTGTCCCGGCAGCAGATAATGGAAGGAAAACGACAACCCAAAGGGGACAAGGGCCTGACAACATGAGGCCTCCCATCTGTGTGTAACAGGGCACTTTCCCCTTGCTCTTCCTGATCAGGAAGGAAGAACAGACACTCCTGGTCTCCTCTGTTTGCCATTCCAATTTTGCTTCTTGAACTGGCTGTTCTGCCATCCCCATCAAGAGCTCAGTGGCACTCTCACACTTCCTTGCCTCCTCGCCCATCCAGTCGTTAAGAGAACTCTGTATCCCTCCCCCTGTGCTGCAGGTCCAGTTGTGGAAGCCATGAAACCGTGTCCCTGTTGGTCCAAACATGACCGAGGCCTGCAACTGTTCTATTTATTTCTTGCTCACACCATGTGCCTGGGTGTTCTCAATTTAGTGTAAAAACGCATAAAGAAACAACATAATTGGTGGCAAAGCAGCATTGGATTCTTAGCCTGAGTAGATAGCTCATCTAGGGAGTTGTGTTCCAGAAGGAAACAACACAGGCATTAGGCCCATGTGGGCTCAGAATGTCCCAAGCAGCACGACACTCCTAGGTCATTAATGGCTTTCCTCAAGGCCTTGGAGCGGCACCTGCAGCTGCAATTGAGTGTGCTGGACACCAAGGAAGTTTGGTAATTACCTAGGGCTGCGTCTGATGCCATGCACATGAGAACACATAGAAAACTGACGTTTTTTCAGTTTGAGGAAATGAAAATGTGTGCTATAGCTTGGCAGTGCCTGGAGATCCAGAATACCGCATCAGAGGAAGAACAGGAAAGATCTGGCTCATTTTGTGAGCTCACCATTTAGTCAGGCTGCATAACTCTGCATGCGCCATGGAGATGGGCAGAAAAAGGGGTCTTTAGAGGAGCACTAAAAGGCAGGGTTTTTCTTGTTGTTTGTTGTAGGATGGCCAGGAAATGCCCTCTATCCACTCGCGTGGCCTTCAGCTGGATGCGCAGGAAGGAGTAATCTACCTCAAGGATTTCCCACCACTTTACAAGCACGAGCACACAATCCAGGAGCACCCAGGCACCTTGGGCATCACCCCAGGGTCTGTGGGTGAGCAAACTGACCTCCTGCTGAAGGACCAAGGACTCAGAGCAGGAGCTCACGGCAGGCAACTCTTGTGCACATCTGAACTGAACGCAGAGGAATCCCTGAAACTCTGGGGTCTGGGGGGAGCAAAATCCCATTTTCAGTCATAGGGTTGCCATGTAGGATGAGATGCCTAGCACCTGCCTCAATTCATCGATGCTCTGCCCAGGAGAAGTCCACCTCTCCCGGTACCGGTCTGTGCGCGCCTTTTTGTTACAGACAGCAAACCTTTCTGGGTAGGACGACCACCATGTAATGCAATTGGTCACTGGTCCAGTGGACATTTGGTGATTAATTCAGCAGATTTCCAGAGTAGCAGAGTCCATGATGCTGTTGTCTTTCAGGAGCTGTGTTGGCCACAGAGACCCAGGGTCAGCTCTGGGAAAGATCATGGGTAAAAAAGAAAAATCACACTCTCTCTGCTGAACTGTTCGGAGCTCCTGGGCACGGGAGCTCCTACAAGGGGGGCAGTGCGGCAGAGACACGCTCTGACTAGAGTCAGCTCCCGTGTACTCTGCCCTCAGCCAGGGGCACGTTTCGGCAGGGACATGAGATTGGAAGAAAAGGAGAGAGGGATTACAGATGTGAAGGGGTGTGGAGCAGGCTGCGACCTCCTGCAAGGAGCAGTGCTTTCCAGCCACTGACACGTAAGTCTCTCACATAGGTATGCAAACACTTTTCCAGAGGGATACAATAAATCTTGCAAATCCCAGTGTAGATTCAGGCAGCAATACAGTCCTCTGTTTCTTTATCATGGAATAAGGCTGTGTTCCAGCTGAGGGCTTCCCTGCTGCAGCATCAGAGCACAGCCTGGGGGAACATCAAGAGAGAACCCTTAAGTGGCATTATACCTCTCTGCTTTCCTCTAACTATAGAGTCTTTCAATAAAGCCCATGGACTTCTCTAGGTTTCCCTTTTTCACTTGAAGAAAGTAACATGTAATTAGATAGTGGCACTGCAAACGGGGTGGGTTTCTGGACAGCAAGCGAATGCAGAGAGTTTGGGCTGGTGTCTGTATGCTCAGTCAGAGGAATGAAAGGAAAAACAAACAGCCCCCAGGATGAAAATCTGCAGACCACAGGAATATGATCAGGGAATTACTCCCTCAGTCGGGACCTTCCTCTGAGCAAGCTCCCACCTAGAACCGCATCTGTCCACAGGGCCATGGGGTCCGATGCATGAACACCTCCTGTGCAGGAGAGCTCCAGCAGAGCAAAGCAGCAAACTTTCTCCCCAGGCACGTGTCCATCACCCTCTGCATGTGCAAAGGGCTGAGAGCCACTGCCTGGTTTGTGGGCATGCGGCTGTGAGGCTGGGAGGAGCTGGCTTTCCCTTAATGAGATGCCATCATGAGGACAAACATTCGAAGCGTGTGGTGGTCCGTCAGAGCCATGAGCTGACCGACAGATGAAAATGGGGGTTCTTTTAGGTTCTTTTGCAATACGGTGTGGTTGAGGTTTGAAAGCAAAAACTGCTGAGTACGTTTGAGAAATGAGGGATATTCAGTGACAGGCAGTGGTTCCCTGCTCCTCAGCTTGATCTGCTTCTTTTCACAATGTTTGGGGATGTAATCCTTCTCCCTCTTCAAAACTGACAAGCTCAGAGCATTAGAAACAAAGCCCAAACCATCTCTCGTACTCCACACTAAGCAGACAATAAAAGACGTGATCCCTTTGGCCTCTCAGGTCTCATAGGCATTCTACTGAGTACGAGCAGAAGTGCTCCAATTTCCTCAATTCCAGCAACACTCCACAGGCACACTGAGTTGAGAGGAGGGATGCAGAAAAACTATCAACTCAAGCACTTCCATTTGTGACACACAGATTTTTTTGTATTGAAGTCCAACAGATGCAGACAAGCAAACTCCTATTAAATTGACTTCATGTGACACATTTTGGAAAGAAAAAAACGCTTTCTCTCCACGACCACTTTGCCCTGTCCCTATGGGGACAAACTTCTTCCGGGAGAAAAAAGTAGCAGAAGCAATCCAATGGCAAACTCGGACGTCAAGAAATGTAGCTCATATCATTGAGGTTGAATGAATCATTTTCCACAGGGGAAATCTCTGTCTTGTAACTTTTGTACTCCTTGGAACAGGTTCTTTGTGGCAAAAGGCAGCAGAGGCCCAACCAGCAAGCTCCATCAGCGAGTTCCTCCTGGCATTTGCAGACATGCGGGAGCTGCAGCTCTTGCAGTTCTGGCTCTTCCTGGGCATCTCCCTGGCTGCCCTCCTGGGCAACGGCCTCATCACCACAGCTGTAGCCTGCGACCACCGCCTCCACACCCCCATGTACTTCTTCTTCCTCAACCTCGCCCTCCTTAACTTGGGCTACATCTCCACCACTGTCCCCAAATCCATGGACAATTCACTCAGGAACACCAGGGCAATCTCCTATGCAGGATGTGCTGCACAGAATTTTCTGTTTTCTTTTTCATGTCAGCAGAGTATTGTCTTCTCACCATCATGTCCTACGACTGGTATGTTGCCATCTGCAAACCCCTGCGCTATGGGACCCTGATGGGCAGCAGAGCTTGTGTCCGCATGGCAGCAGCTGCCTGGGGCACTGGGTTTCTCAATGCTCTGCTGCACACTGCCAATACATTTTCAATACCCCTCTGCCAAGGCAATGCCCCAGACCAGTTCTTCTGTGAAAACCCCCAGATCCTCAAGCTCTCCTTCACAGACTCGGACTACCTCAGGGAAGCTGGCCTTCTCGTGGTTAGTGCTTTTGGTTTTTGGGATGTTTTGTTTTCATTGTTGTGTCCTATGTGCAGATCTTCAGGGCTGTGCTGAGGATGCCCTCTGAGCAGGGACGGCACAAAGCCTTCTCCACGTGCCTCCCTCACCTGGCCGTGGTCTCCCTGTTTCTCAGCACTGCTATTTTTGCCAACCTGAGGCCCCCCTCACTTTCCTCCCCATCCCTGGACCTGGTGGTGTCATTTCTGTACTCGGTGGTGCCTCCAGCACTGAACCCCCTCATCTACAGCATGAGGAACCGGGAGCTCAAGGACGCCCTTAGGAAGTCTATGTTAGATATTTTTTTTCTTCAGCTTATTATGTCTTCAATTATCTTGCACATGAATTACCAACAAATCAAGAAAAGCTAGGAATGGGCAATAATGTAGTATTTCACTTTTTGCGCCTGTAATTTTTGTAATTATTACAATAGTTTTTAATTCCACATAAATAATATTATTAACTGTTATTTTCCCATCTACATTTTTTTTTTTCTTATTTCTGAAACTTTATTGTGCTCAGCAACTAGGTTGTTTGAAGAAAATTTAAAATATGTACAGAAATTAGACCTATCATCTGTATCTCAGAGAGCAGCCCTGGCACACAGGAGGGCTGCAGAGCCAAGAGCCCAATGCCACAACGTTTGCAGCAGCCCTGGTTCTGTGGGGCTGCCCCTACCGCCCTCTTGGGCGCGTCCCCGCTGCTGCCTTTGAGTGTGCTGCTGCTGCTTTTCCCTGGAGGCCACGGCCATAGGGCAGCAGCAGGACGTGCTCTTTTCAGTGCGGTGCTCTCTTATGCACCACCTTTGCACGCTGTTCTCCGTTCTCCTTGCACTTGTGTCAGCCCTAGGCCCTGCCATTAAATTAAGCAGACCAACAAAACAACAACTTTGCCTGCGGTGTGCCTGGAGTTGTCTCCAAAGGCTTGGAAGTGCATTGGCCAGGTCAACAGACTGAAGGCTGGGAGTTGGGGGCGGAGGGAAGCCTGGAGAATGAGACCCTTGCGCTGTCCAAACGTTCCCAGTGTGGCTGTAGGAAGTTTCGGACTGCTAACTTGTTTCTGATGGGCGTGTTTATTGCCACCTCACTCACAGCCCTGGTGGCACACCTGTAAACGCTAGGAGCCACAGAAGGGATGCAAGAGAGATCCTTGAGGTCCTGTTTGGAGACGTTCAATTTCATGCTTCAAAACTAGGGGACAAGCATGGTTTACAAGTCAGGACCCCCACCTCTCTTGGCTGGATCAAAGCAGGAACCCGGACCCTGTTGATCTCTTTCTCTGTCCCCTCTCTCCTCCCACCCCCAACTCTGTCGCTTCCTCTCCCTTTCTTTCTCTTCCTCTCATAGAGTCGTTAAGTAACACAAGCTTACTTTGGTTTTCCACAAAGTGCAAACCCACTTGGGTTTCATGGTTTTTATTTTTATTGACGTTTCCAACAAACATCAGTAAACCGGGGAATTAAAGATCAATATCCAGTTCTGTAAGGACAACTTTTGGTCCCTTTTTCTCAGAAGTGAAGAACCGCATTTCCTGAACTCGAGTTCGAGGGGAAGAAAGCCATGGAAAGTCCCGGATTCTCCTTCTCCGCCTCAGGGTTTTTCTCACACCCCCTGGGCCTTCAGTTCAAATAGGGGCGGGCAGACACCCCCTCTTAATTTGTTTTTCCCCAAATTCCAATTTTCATTTAAACATTGTGTTATTTTACAATTTCCATTCTTTTTGTAAAAATAAGTGTCCTCCTTAGATCTTTGCCGCTGTTTTTTATTATTTTTATTATTATTTTATTTCTGTATTTATTATTATATTATATTATATTATATTATATTATATTATATATATTTATATTTTATTTATTTTATTTTATTTTATTTTATTTTATTTTATTTTATTTTATTTATTTTTTGGCCAGTGGAAGTGCCAAGCCTTCTGCCCTCTGTCACGGACACACACTGATCTGGATAACTCCGTGACAAGACAACACACTCAGTCATATGCTCTGCTTTTAGGACGGGCGTGTGGAGCCAAATGTGGGACCTGATGATCACTATGGGTCCCTTTCTTGGGTGGTTTTTTTTCCCGTTTCTATACAGTGGGTCAGCACGGTGAGTTGGGTCCCGTGTGTACGTGGGTAGGAGTTCAGGGACAGCACAGTCACGGGGTTTGTCTCAGAAATTTGAAGCAGTGATGACAGGATTACGAGTTGTGGCGAAGGTCAGTTTGCAGTGATGTCAGGTCACTGTGCTGGAAAGGGAGACAACTCGGATTCAGCCCACTGTGTTGTCACAGCTGATATGAGCACGGTGGGTTTGCAGTCAGAAAGGAGCTTGCTGGGGTGAGCATCAAACACGTCCCGAACCAATGCTCCATGGGAAATGGGTGCCTCCCCTTGGGGCCGAGGATCTCATGTTCAAAGTTCCATTGCAGTTGAATATTGTCCAGACGGGCCCTTCTCACATCCCACATCCTGGCATGAACACCTCCACATGGCACTTGGACCTCACGGCATCCTTGACCCCATGAGAGTTGGGAGCTGCTGTCCCACAGTCTTTCATTGACTAACAAACCTCCATCCCACTGCCCCCGGAAGGCCCTGGCCCAGGAGGGCAGATCTCCTTCCAAGGCCTGGGGTCGGTTGGCCTTTCCTGCTTCACAAAACAAAGGGAAAGGCTTTTTCCCCCCAGCCACCGCCCCTCCCTGCCTTTGGCCCTGAATCAGGCTTTCCATTATCTGCCTAACAAGTCCCTGGGGGCTTTGCGGTGGCCCTCAGTGGGGCCCATTAATCTCCCAAGAACTTAAACTGCTCCTTCGACTTTGTCTTTTCTTGAGCCTTCATGCAATTCTCTGTCCGGGGTTTGATGGACCAGCAGCAAATGCCCCCGAGGCCCATTACAATCGGAAAGCCTCCTGGCCTTGTGCCTTCCTTCATCTTCTTCAGGTGTTCGAAACTTGTGCAGCAAACTGTGCATATCTGGAGAGAATTAAAGAGAAAGAGCCAAATGGGCATTTAAAAATTCCATTTTTATTTATTTCGTTAGGTTTGAACAAGAATTAAACCAGCACTTGGCAGAATCGACCCAGGTGTCCCCTAATGAGTTTGCTTGTCCGTTTGGCAAACATTTCCCAACTTCCCTACCCATTTCACCTCCCATTGGCCCTATGAAACTTGCATCATTTTTTCCTCCCTCCCTTCTTCTCTGCGCAATCACTCTGTTAAACCCCTTTGCACCAAAATCCCCTCTGGCTTTCCTCAAGAATAACTGCATGTGGGCAAGGAAAACCTCCTTTGTTTTTATTTTTTTTATTTTTTAATTTTATTTTTGCCAAGAAGCAAAGTTGTAAACAGTTGCAATTGAAGAACAAATGCAGCATTGTCCAAGCCACATCAAGAGGTTTTCTTACTGGGAATAGTTGTCAAGAAATAATTTAGCAGTTGATAGGAAGGCAATAGATAGAATCACAGTTAAGGGTTGTCAAGGAGTCCATCAGACTTTGGGAGATGGAGCAAGTTCCAAAAATCTTCCTAAATGAGCAGTCAGCCAAAGTTGGGGTGTCTAGTGGGAACGAGCAGGGGGTGGGAAAATCTGGAGAGCAGTGGGAAAGCATGTTCCAGATGGCCTGCTGAAACATGCCCCGAACCATGGTCATTGTTGAGGAGTGCGGAGACACCTGGAGGGAGGGATGTCAATACCAGCAGGGTAGAGCAGCGGTGGACGCTGGGGCATTGGTCACAGGGCATTGGCACTGGCACACGTCTGTGTCTCTGTACCGAGGCATCTGGTCCTCTAACAACATTCGGAAAAACACGTCCTTTTAGGGATAATAATAAATAAATAAAAAAAAGACAAATTCCCTCAAATGGGGTTTTTTCAGTTAAAAAGTGGAGGAAGACACGTGAGAAATTTGAAGTGAGAAGCGTTTGATTTCTTCAACTCCCATTTGCGACATCTTTCTTGTGTGGGATCTGAAGGGAGCATTGCTCGGGATAATGCCACTCCTCAAGAGCTCAGGCCTTCACACTCCTTGGCCTCGCCCATCCATCGTTAGACTCTGTATCCCCTGTGCTGCATCCATTTGTGGAAGCCACTGAACCTGTCCCTGTGGTCCAAACAAGACCTGAGGCCTGCAACGCTATTATTTTGCTACCATGTGTTGGTGTTTCTCTTAGTAAAAACACATGAAGGAAATATCCTAATAGGCCTCTCATTGGTCTTAGCCTGAGTGGATAGCCATCAGGTATTGTGCCAGAAGGAAACAACAGGCATTAGGCCCTTGTAGGGCTCAGAATTGTCCAAGCAGCACGGACACTCCAGGTCTGGCTTTCCTCAAGGCCCTTGCACATTTTGCAGCGCAAGTGGTGTGGACCCTAAGGAAATCAGTATGAACTAGGCTGCTTCGATGCCATTCACATGAGAACAGTAAAAAACTGAGTTTTGTCAGTTGAAAGAATGAAGATGTGTGTTGCTTGCAGGCCGGACTCCAGAAATGCATAAATTGGGAAAGAGAAAGGTGGCTCATTTTTGTGGCTACCATTTTAGTCAGTGCTAACTCTGCTGCCCATGAAGACGGGCAGAAAAGGGTCTTAGGGAGCCCTAAATGCAGGGTTTTCCTTGTTGTTTAGGATGGCCAAGAAAGCTCTATCCCCTCTAGGCCTTCAGTGAGCCAGGAAGGAGGTGTTACCCAGGGATTTTCCCATACACTTCCCAAGCATAGCCTTATCCAGGAGCACCCCAGGCACCTTGGTCACACCCAGGGTTGGTTGAGCAACTGACTCCCTGCTGTGAGGGACCACGGACTCAGGCGGAGCTCACACGGAACTCCTTGTGCACATCTGAATGAACCCACGGATCCCATTCTCTGGGTCGGTGGGGAGAATCCCATTTTCAGCATAGGGTTTCCATCTGGGATGAAGCCTCACCCTCAGCTGATCGGCTCCCCAGGAGAACTCCCCTCCTCTGTCCAGGTCTGTGTGCCCTTTTTGTTACAGCAAACACCTCTGGTAGGACTAACCACATGATGCAATTGGGCAGTATCAGGGACCATTTGGTGATTAATTCAGGATTCAGGTACGTCAGGATGCTTTGCTTTCAGGGCTGTTGGCCCAGAACCCAGGGTCATCTCAGGGGAAGAGTGGGGAAAAAAAAAAACACACCCTCTTCGGCTGAGTGTTCTGGCTCCTGGGAAGGGGGTCCTCAAGTGGGCAGTGCGAGGACCAGCTCTGAAAAGCAGTCCCGTGTTTCTGTGCATCAGTATAGGGGACGTTCCCGCAGGTGACAGAAGAGAAAGGAAAGGAGGAAGAGGGATTACAAGGATGGAGGGGTGTGAGGGGCTGCTACCTCACTGCGGGCATTGCTTTCAGCCCTGACACGGTAAGTCTCTCACCCAAGGTAATGCAAACACTTTTCCAAGAGGGATCACCAAATCGGCACATCCCAGTTGCGATCAGGGCTGCATATGCTTGTGTTCTTTTTCCGGAATAAGAGCTGCCGCTGAGGCTTCCCTGTTTGCAGCCCAGGTCAGCCCTGAGGGCCCATAAAAGAGAATCCTAAAGTGCATTTTACCTCTCTACTTTTCCTAACATTATATTTTCCAAAGCCATGGGCGTTCTCTTGGTTCCCTTTTTCGCTTGAAAAATGAAATGCACTTGTAGTGCCCTGCAAACAGGTGAGTTCGGGCAGCAAATGGAATCCGGAGCGTGGGTGGGTCTGTTGCTCGTAGGGAAAAATGACAGGAAAAAAAGCCCCCAGGATGAAAATCTGCAGCCACAGAGATATGATCAGGAAACCCCCTTCAGTGCAGAGACTTTTTTTCTGAGCAAGCTCCCACCTAGAAACACCTCTGTCCACATGGGCCAGGGGCCGATGCTTAACCACCTCCTGGCAGGCAGAGCTCCAGCAGAACGAAGCATCTCCCCAGGACGTGTCCATACCCCTGCGTGCCCCGGGGCTGAGGCCACTGCCTGGGGCTGTGCGCAATGCAGTCTGTGGGCCTGGGAAGGAGTGGTTTCCCTTAATGAATGTCTCATTAGGGCAAGCTCCCTGAGGTTCCTTAGACCGTGAGCGACCTTCGAAATGCAATCTTTCCCATAGCCGGACAACAAATTTGAGGGGAAGTTGGAAGATGCAATATCAAGGAAATGCTGTGGGGTGGTGAAATGAAGTTAGGTTTCCTTGCAATACGTGTGGTGATGAGGCACGCTGAAGTATGTTGGAAATGGTGAATTTCCGTGATTGGGCTGGATTCCGCTGCTTCAGCTGGGTTGCCTTCTTTCACAATGTTTTGGGGTGTAATCCTTCTCCCTCTTCAAAATGACAAGCTCGAGCTTAGAAAACAAGCCCCAAACCTCCCCTTTCTCCACACTAAGCAGAATGAATCCTTTTGCCTTCGGTTCATATCATTCAGTGAGTACCGCGAAGTGCTTCCGAATTTTCTCAATTCGCAAAATTCATGGGCACACTGAGTGTGAGGGCGGAGGCAGAAAAAAAACTAACACTGTCACTTCCATTTGTGATCCACATATTTTTTGGCTTTGGTCCACGATGCTACAACACCTCCCTTTAGAATTTACTTATGGGACAATTTTTGGAAAGAAAACCTTTCCTTTAAGCCCACATTTCCCGTCCCTTGGGGATAAGACTGCTTTCCTGGAGAGAAAAAGGCGGGAGCCCTCAAGGCAAATCACGTCAAGAAAGTAGCTCACATCATTGAGGTTGACCTGAACATTTTCCACACTGGAATCTCTGCTTTAACTTTTGACCCTTGGACAGGTTTTGTGGCAAAAAGGGCAGACCCAAAGCAGCTCCATAAGCGAGTTCCCCTGCTGGGTTGAGACACGGGGAGCTGCCGCTCTGACTTTTGGCTCTTGCTGGGCATCTACCTGGCTGCCTCCTGGGCAACGGCCTATACCACGCCGTACCTGACCACCGCCCTACACCCCCATGTACTTCTTCCTTCACCTTCCCCTCCTCGACCTTGGCTGCATCTCCACCACTTCCCCAAACCATGGCCAATTCCCTTGGGGACACCAGGGCCATCTCCTCCGGGGATGTGTGCCCAGGTCTTTTTCTTTCCTTTTTTTGGGGATATTTTCTCACCATCATGCCTAGACCGCTCTTGCCATCTGCAAACCCCTACTCGGGACCCTTGGGCAGCAGGCTGTGCCCATGGCAGCAGCTCCTGGGGCTGGGTTTCTCAATGTCTCCTGCACACGCCGTACATTTTCAATCCCTTGCCAAGGAATGCTGTGGACAGTTCTTCTGTGAAATCCCCCAATCCTCAAGTTCCTGTCCCGCTACCTCAGGGAAGTTGGACTTATTTTTTAGTGCCTTTTTTTTGGTTGTTTTTGTTTTCCTTGCTGTCCCTATGTGCAGATTTCAGGGCTGTGCTGAGGTCCCTCTAGCGGGAGGCACAAAGCCTTTTCCCGTGCCTCCCTCACCTGGTCGTGGTCTCCCTGTTTGTGCACTGATTTTGCCTACCTGAAACCCCCCCTTCTTCCCCATCCGGGACCGGTGGTGGCAGTTGGTATCAGTGGTCCTCCAATTTGAACCCCCTCATCTACAGCATGAGGAACCGGAGTCAAGGAGCCCTAAGAAAACTGTTTTCAATGTATTGCTTCAACATCATTAAAATGTTCATCACGACTATTAGAAATTCAGAAAAAGCTCAGATTGCCTTTATTTCAATCTGTAATCCTCTCACCCTTTTGTTATTCCATGATAATTTTTTTCCAATAAAGCAATGTGTTCTCACATTTCTTCTTTATTTTCTACCTTTGTCTTCTGGTGGCATCCTAATGTAAAAGCAACCCGGTTTGTTGAAATAGATAAGGAAATCATAGAGTACGTTTTGCTTCACTCCCATCTCCCGTATTCAGAGACAGCCCTGCAACAGGAGGGGCAGAGCCAAGACCCAAGCAACAGTTTTGCACAGCCCTGGTTTGTGGGCGCCCCTCACCGCCCGCTGGGGCGCTCCCTCTTGCTGCCTTTGAGTTTGGGGCTGCTCCTTCCCTGGAGCCCAGGCCAGGGCGGCGCAGGACGGCCTTTTTCATGCTGCTCCTTTCACCCCTTTTGCAAGCTTTCTCCTTTCTCCTTGCACTGGTCAGCCCTCGGCCCGCATTATGTACAACCAACAAAAAAAACACTTTTGCCTGCGGTGTGCCCGGGTTGTTCAAAGGCTTGGAAGTGCATTGCCACGTCAACAGACGAAGGCTGGAGAGTTGGGGGAGGAGGGAATCCTATGAAAAAAAGACAGCCTTGTTTGTCCAAACTTTCCCATTGTGCTGTGGAATTTGACGCAAATTGTTCTGAGGATTGTTTATTGCCACCTCACTCCAGCCGTGGATGGCACACCTGAAACCTAGGAGCCAACGAAGGATGCCGGAGTCTTTGAGGTCCGTTTGGGACTTTTCCTGCTTTAAAACTATGGGACAAGCACGCTCCCAAGCCAAGGCCCCCCACCCTCTCTTGCTGGATCAAAGCTGGAACCAGACCTGTGATCTTTTCTCTGTCCCCTTTCCCCCCCCCCAACTCGGTCTCCCCTTTTCTTTCTTTTCCCCTCTCAAAAAAGTTGTTGTAACACTTAACGAGGTTACTTTGGTTTCTTATAACACAAAGGTTGTGCTGCCAAATCTGGCCACCCCTCCCCTCCCTTTGTGTGGTGGCGCGTGACCATGTTTATACTGACCAGTCCTCAGGCAGGGCGTTATGGGTCTCTATGAGTCTCTATGGATCTCTATGGGTCTCTATGGGACTTGATGGATCTTGATGGGTCTCTAAGGGGCTCTATGGGACTCTATAGAGCATATAGGCTCTGTATAGGGGGTCTGTGCATCTCTATGCGGCTCTATAGGTCTGTATAGGGGCTCTATGGGTCTCTATGGGTCTCTACGGGTCTCTATGGGTCTCTATGGGGTCTCTATGGGTCACTGTGGGTCACTGTGGAGTGTCTAATGGTTGCTGTGGGATTTCTATGGGTCCCTATGGGTCTCTATGTGTTCCTAGGGGTCCCTATGGATCTCTATGGGTTTCTGTGGGTTGCTATGCATCTCTATGGGTCTCTGTGGGTCCCTAGGTGTCTCTATGGGTCTGCGTGGGTCTCTAAGGCTCTCTGTGGTTGCTCCTCCCAAAGCTGGTCTCAGCAATTCACTCACAAGACTGCTCTCTGAAAAGGCCCATTGCTTTGATGGGATTCTCATGATTGCGGGACAGTTTCACAGTCCCGGGAACCTGAGAGGCCCATGAACGTCCGACTTTTGGCTTTGCAGGGTGTATAGCGCTATCTTGATAATTTGTCCCCGTGACAGGAGGCCAGCAGAAACGTAGGCCCCCCTTGGACCAAAAGGGGAAGGGAAGGGATGTGGGAGCTGGGCCCCCAAACAGCAGACAGCTGCCAACCCCCCAATTCTAAGGAGGAAAATTCTTTCTTTACTCAATATGATATCAGAATGCAAGATAATAAATATATAAATACAGTCTTAAATGAAATTGGGGGGATAACTCAAATCAAATAAGAGGAGTGTTCGAAAATTGAACATTCCACTTGAACTCAAGGCGCAAGGTGGGGAGCACCACAACACTGCCAGCAGCGGGAGCGGGAGAGATCCCGTTGACTTCCTCCATGGCTTTATCTTCGTCTCTGACTGCAAGTCCCCTGGGATATGCATTTCTCTTTCTTTGCTGAGACACCAGGTCTCCAGAAAGTTGTCCCAGTCCCTGGAAACGGAGCATTAAACTCCTTAATACCTGGCTTGCTTGATGTTATGATGTGGAGGGACTGTAACAAGAAATCATAAAAGCATGGACCTTCCACCCCTACTTACATCTCACATCATGCTTAACCCATGTATCTACATTACATACAGAAAGAATTAATTAACATGCATTACACACACACATGTCTATATACATATATACACATGGAATTACTGACTGCATTCCCCAAATAAATTCCCTTCTAAGTACAATTGAAAACACCCCATCATTCTCCATCACCCACCAGGTGGACACAGGTCCCTGTGCAAAACCAGTTCCACAGAGGAGAGGTTTGCCCTTTCCAGAGGCTGGAAGAACCCAAACTCTTTTCCCACCATGCACTTTACAGTTACTACAGGGACCTTATCTTCCTCTACAGCATGTAGGGAGCTGGATTGGGTAGGACCATCACGAATGATAGATCCTCTGGTATTGACCAACCAGGTGTTTCCTGCCAAATGCTTCTCTCAGTGCTTAATTGTTCTGACACTCATTGCTTTCTGCACAGTTTTTAACAAGTTTTTATGCTCTTGGCTTGTTTAATTGTGTCACAGTCATGAATAACCTGTGCAATAGCATCCATTGTTAAGTCCACCCCTCAGTCTCTCGCCCACTCATATGTTACACCCCTCCCTTGATGGCCCGAGGTCTCATGGGCCCACCGAGCTAGAAATGATTCACCCTTGTTTTCTGCCAGTCCAGGTCTATTTGAGCCACCTCAATTTTGGCTGCTCGGTCTACCTAATGGTTATTTTTCTGTTCTTCAGTAGCCCGACTCTTGGGCACATGAGCATCCACATGGTGCACCTTTGCAACCACATTCTCTATCCTGGCAGCAATATCTTGCCACAGTTCGGCAGCTCAGATGGGTTTGCCTGTGCGCTGCCAGTTGCCCTGCTCCCACTGCTGTAACCACCCTCCCATAGAGGCATTTGCCACCATCCTCACTGAGCTAGTGGTTGTAAAGATAAAGCGGTTGGCCACCTCTCCCGTTCAAGCAACATCCACGGCCAGTTGGACAGCCTTTACCTCTGCAAACTGGCTCGATTCACTTTGTCCTTCAGTGGCTTCTGCGACTTGTTGTGTAGGACTCCACACAGCAGCCTTCCGCTTTCGATGCTTTCCCACAATTCGGCAGGACCCATCAGTGAAGAGGGCATATTTCTTTTCATTTTCTGGTAGTTTATTATATGGTGAGGCCTCTTCAGGACGTGTCACCTCCTCCTCTGGTGATATTCCTAAATCTTTGCCTTCTGGCCAGTCCGTGATCACTTCCAGAATTCCTGGACGACTGGGGTTCCCTATGCGAGCTCGCTGAGTAATTAGTTCCACCCACTTATTCCATGTTGCAGCAGTTGCGTGATATGTGGAAGGAGTCTTCCCTTTAAACATCCAGTTCAACGCTGGCAGTCGAGGTGCCAGAGGAGCTGTGGTTCAGTACTGATTACTTCAGAAGCAGCCCGAACCCCCTCATACGTGGCTAAGATCTCCTTCTCAGTTGGAGTGTAGCACTCTTCGGACCCCCTGTATGCTCGACTCCAGAATCCCAGGAGGCAGCTTCGGGTCTCCCCTGAGGCTCTTTGCCACAGAGTCCAAGTGGGACCTATCTCCTGTTTAATCTGTTCAAAAGCCTGCTGCTGCTCAGGACCCCATGCAAAATTATGCTTCTTTGGAGTCACCTGATACAGGGGGCTTACTGTGAGGCTACAGTTTGGAACATGCATTCTCCAAAAACCCACTACACCCAGAAAAGTCTGTGTCTCTTTCTTAGACATGGGCGGAAACATGGAGATTTTGTTGATCACATCTGTCGGGATGTGACGATGTCCATCTTGCCACTTTATATCTAGGAACGGAATTTCCTGGGCAGGTCCTGAAAGGTGAGAAGGGCCCATAAAGTGAACGTAAAATAAAAATGTAAGAAAAGCGAAGTCACAGTGACTGCAGAACAGGGGGGGTGAAGGGACAAAGTTAGAGATAGTTTATTAGAAGTCAGAATGTAGAGCTTGTTGTTAGAAAATAAGGGATGTCCGACATGCGTCTGGGATAGTGACGTGGGGATGAAGCCACACCGATAAGGTTTGAGTACACAAGAGGACATTTGTCAGAGATGGGTGATGTCCACAGAGCTAGAGGAAGCCAGTTTGGAGGGGATTCCCCCGAAAGGTCAGACAGTTTACAGCAAGAAAGGTCATAAACTTCCCGAGGATAATAACAAATCTTCTTCCCCCGACCCACCGCACACGCACCAACAGGGGAGGGTCTGCATGCTATGGAAACTCTTGGGGGGATGTGATGAGTCTGTATGCCCAAAATTCTTTTTTTTTCGGGATAATGATCCTATTGGTTTATTTATGCCATTATTTTTTTTAGTTTTTTTTTTTTTTTTAGTTTATTAGTTTTTTTTTTTTTTTTTTAGTTTTTTTTTTTTTTTTTTAGTAGCTTTAGTTAGTTTTAGTTTTTTTTGATTTTTTTTTTTTTTTAGTTTTTTTTATTTTTTTTTTTTTTTTTTTTTTTTTTATTTTTTTTTTTTTATTTTATTTTTTATTTTTTTTTTATTTTTTTTTTTTTTTTAGTTATTATTAGTTTTGGCCTCTATCTGTCGCACAGTTTTCCAGCTGGTGTGCACGTTAGGGGATCTATCCCCCTGCACCCAGTGTATGCACAGCAATGGAATTAATAACCGTACCTGCTTTGTAACCTTACTTGGGTACAGAGTTTGATTCCAAAATCATCCGTGACCGTGTCATATTCTCCTCAGTTTGCTGGTAAGGAGGAGTGGCTTGGGCACTGGACAGGTCCTGCGTGTCAGCTATTGTTTGTATTGCATCGGTTATCAGCAACCAGGGCTTTATTTTATTGGAACAGGAGACTCAGTACACCGGGAGAAGAAGAAATGTCCTGCATCAGTGGTGCAGGAGGGGATGATGACTGTGATCTTCCCCTGCAGCTTTGTCAGAAGGAACTGGGCTCTTTGTGGCCAACAAGCTCACCATGAACTGGCAATGTGCTGTTTCTGCAAAGGAGGTTTGAATGAAAGCTGCTGGGCCGCAGCCAGTAGGGCGCATAGCCCGCAGGTCATGGGAGGTGATCGTTCCTCTCTGTTTAGCACTGCTAACATCAATCACTCACCAGTACGCACGGAGCATTGGCTTAGTGAAACAGGCCAGCAAAGATCTCTTCAAAAAGTGGACTGGGTTCACCTCCTCAGAGGTGAGGCTATGATGAGCAGGCATGTTCCAGTCTGGAGATGAGAAGCTCCAGAAGAGTACTTGGCCAGTCTATATAGACATCTGACGGGAGGCCTGAAAGATAGTTGGAGCCAGCGTCTTCTCAGTGATACCTAGCAAAAAGGACAAGGGGCAAAATGGATCCAGATGAAACGCCATAGCATTTCATCCAGGCCCAGCGGAAACATTTATTTACTGTGGGCTCTGCTGATCACTGGAACCGGCTGCCCTCTTGCCCAGAGAATTCCTTTCCCTGCAATCAACATCAAAATCAAAAAGATGTAACCAAAAAGATGTGTAGATCCACTCCTGGAAATTCAAGTCAAATTACAGCCCTCTTGTCCAGATGGAGGCCTGTGCGAATGTTTGTCCTTGGGACAGGTGATCTGCAAATCTTTCTGACTGGATAGACAGTTGGGATCAGTGTTGCCTTAGCAAGTTTGGTGATCACACCAAGCGACAGGTGAATTGACACAGCAGAAGGAAGGACACCATTCAAGGGAGACATGGTTGGATTTGCGAAGGGGCCCACCTGAACCTAATAAGATTCAACAAGGTTCCGCACCACTGCACTGCACTTGGGTAGACAATCTCAGATATTTGTACAGAGTGGGAGAAGACTCGTAGAGAGCAGCCCTGCAGAGAAGGACTTGGAAGTACTGGTGGATGAAAAGCTGGACGTGATCCGGCAATGTGTGCTCTCGCAGCCCGAAGGTCAACTGTGTTCCGGGCTTGCATCATGATAGAGTGCCACACTGTGAGGAGGGGGGGTTGTCCCCTCTCCCCACTCTGCCCTGTAATTCGCCCCAACTGGCGTACTGCATCCAGCTCTGAGATCCCCAACATAAGAAGGATGTGGAGAACTGTTGGAGTGTGCCAGAAGCAGCCCACCAGAGAGCGGAACAGCTCTCATATGGAAGGAAGAAAGGGTTGAGGTCAGTCTGGAGAGAGCTCTAGAGGAAGCCTCCCTACAGCTTTTCACATAATTAAAGACGAGCTTATAAACAGGAGAGAGACCGACTTTTGCTTCGGAATAACGTGATACAAAATGCGGGCCAACCTTTTTTTAACCAAGATGCCAAGACATTTCTGGATTATACACAATAGCAGGAACGTAGATTACTCAGGACGTGGAAGGCACTGGTCCAGAGAAGAGGGCAATCTGGAGGTCTTCAAGGCCAGGCTGATTCAGCCCTGGGGGCAACCTGATCTTAGTGGGATGGCTGCCCCTCTCTTGATGGTAGTTAGGAAGGAATTGTTGGGCCCCTTCCACCCAAGACGTTCTGTGGTTTGTTAATACCAGAATAACTGCCACCAAGGGAACTCTTGGTCAGCACTCAAACACTTCCAGATACCTGGGATTCAGCCTTGTGCTTCAGTGTGTGGAGAACTCCAGCAAATAAAAAAGAACAGAGCAACTCTGCAACCACAGGACTGCCACTGTGAGATGCAATGGGACTGCCTGTGAAATGACATGAGACCCGAGGGCTACCAGGAGTGTAGAGGTACAGCATGGGTACAGGAGTGTAGGAAGGCATGGTAGTGGAAAGAGCAGGCACTCAAAAAAGACCACCCCTGCCCCTGCCCATTCACCCTGGCCCAGCCAAAGCCGGCAGCCCCGGCTCAATGCGGCACAGACGCGGGAGCCAACCAGGCAGTGAGGCGCATCGCCCAGTGACACCCGGGCCTGCTGCTCCATTTGGCAGCTGGGCTCCTGGTTCCCTGAAATCCTCCTGCATACAACTTCGTTCACCATGTCCAGCGCAGAAGGAGAGAAAGGCTGCTGGAAGAAACGAATTCTTCTGGCTCAAGTTTATCCAGCGTTTATCTACAGATGGAAGCTACTTCTGTAGGTAATGAGATGGACTGGGTTTTCCAAATTAAACCGCTAACAAGTAGGAGGCTTAAATTCAAAATCCAAGAGTTTTAAGAAATGCAAACAAAGAAAAATACAAAATATTGTCTAATAGTTTCTGTGCTACTGTGGGATTCTTCTAAGAGTCCTCAAAGCGTCCTTGAGCTCCTGGTTCCTCATGCTGTAGATGAAGGGATTCACAGTGGGAGGTAACACTGAGTACAGAAATGAAACCATCAGGTCAAGGAATTGGGAGGAAACAGAAGAGGGCTTTAGGTAGGCAAAAATCACAGTGCTTACAAACAAGGTGACAACAGCCAGGTGAGGGAGGCACATGGAGAAGGCTTTGTGCTGTCCCTGCTCAGAGGGCATCCTCAGCACAGCCCTGAAGATCTGCACATAGGACACAACAATAAAAACAAAACATCCAAGGACTAAAGAAAAACTAAAAGCCATAATCCCAGTTTCCTTGAGGAAGTCTGATTCTGAGCAGGAGAGCTTGAGAATCTGGGGGATTTCACAGAAGAACTGATCCACAGCATTGCCTTGGCAGAGAGGCAGGGAAAATGTATTGGCAGTGTGCAGCAGAGCATTGAGAAAGCCACTGCCCCAGGAAGCTGCTGCCATGTGGACACAAGCTCTGCTGACCAGGAGGGTCCCGTAGTGCAGGGGTTTGCAGATGCCAACGTTAGCGGTCATAGGACATTTGATGGGGAGAATGCAATACTCTGCGGAAAACAAAAAACAACAAAAAAAGACCTGTGCAGCACATCCCCAGTAGGAGATGGCCCTGTTGTCCCAGAGGGAATTGGCCATGGCTTTGGGGAGAGTGGTGGAGATGCAGCCCAGGTCGAGGAGGGCGAGGTTGAGCAGGAAGAAGTACATGGGGGTGTGGGGCGGTGGCCAGGTACGGCTGTGGTGATGAGGCCATTGCCCAGGAGGGCAGCCAGGTAGATGCCCAGCAAGAGCCAGAAGTGCAGGAGCTGCAGCTGCCGCGTGTCTGCCAGCGCCAGCAGGAGGAACTCGCTGATGGAGCTGCTGTTGGGCATCTGCTGCCTCTGGGCATGGAGTCCTGTGCAGAGTGCAGAAGATTATGAGGAGACAAGACCATTCTCAGGGATTCTTCCCTCAACAATCTATAAACATTTTTCTTTCTCTTTGGAAAATGTTTGTTTAACTCCCTAACTTGAATTTATTTTCATGAGCTTCACAATCCCTTCGGAAGGAGAAGTCAAAGGAGCTCTTACTTTCCTCTCATTTCCTAATCATATCCCAGCGTCCTGGATATTTTCCTCCTCTGAGCAATTTACATGACTCATATTTTTACCCTGTTTGCACTCAGAGTCCCCATCCCACCTTCTATGCACATCAAATTCTGTTAGAGAAAGATGCCTTGTTTACAGGATAAGTGCATTATTCATGTCTACATGTTCCTGTCCTTCAAGAAAGGTGAAGAAAGGTGAAGCTGAAACCACTTTCCATGTGACAATTCCCCCCAAAAAAAAAATAAATAAAAGTACAATTCAGGAGTCTAAGAGATGTTTTCAAAGTTGACTGCCCCTTTTAGATTTCAGTCTCTAATTCTCTTTCCTTCCTTATGAACAGAGAAATGGAAATGGAAAATCCCTGCCTTGTCTCTCCTCTTGCAAAGCATCTTTGAAAACACTCTGGGCTTCATTGTAGCTGCAATCCCCCTGCCCAGGCAGCAGCTTGGCCACCAGAGGCCCCTGCCCTTGCCCTGCTTGCCCAGGGCTCCTTCCCCCCCCACAGGTCCTCACCGCAGCGCCCCGGGCAGCTCCCCATGCGGCTAGTGCTGGTGCTGAGAGCTGACTCCGGCAGGCGGCGAGTCCCTGCCCCGGCACACAGCCCCTGGGGAAATCAGGGAACCTGCTTTCTGCAGGACAGCCCTGGGCCACCTGGCTGGCCCGGCTGCACAGCCTTGAGCTTCCTGGGAAACCAAGCCCCCAGGGCTGTGCTCTGATGCTGCGCAGGAAAGCCCTCGCTGGAGCAGTCTTTTCTGAAAGGGGGGGAAAGGTGTTGCAAGCCTGTTTTTGGCAATGGGAATGTTCCCAAAGTTTATCCCTGCAGTAAAAGCCACTACACTTTGCCCTGCAATGAGGATTACCTTGTCCAGGGCTGTGAGAAATTGCCCTCAGTGAGCTCCTCCAGCCAGTAAGATGCCACCACAGCCTGTAAGCTCTCTTCCTTCTTCCTCTGTCACCGCAGATCATGCCCCCAGCCCTGCGTGTGCTTGACAGGAGCTGCTCCTGGGCACAGCTGCCTTCCTGCTGTGGGCTGCCCACTTGTAGAGCTCCCTGTGTCCCTGGAGCCCTGAACAGCTCAGCAGAGAGGATGTCATTTCTATCCTCCCAATGATCTCCCCGATGTCCCTGGGTCTCCATGGCCAACAGCCCTGAAACAACCCCC
>JADANK010001101.1:0-12542 GCA_021292215.1 Lophura nycthemera
CAAGAATTCCTTGAACAGCCTGCAGCTGGCTCTCCTGAAGTTCAGGCTCCTGACTTTGCTTCCTGCCAGGCCCGCATTCCTTGAGATCACAAACTCAAGGAGGGCATGGTCACTGCAGCCCTGACCGCCTCCTGTCGTAACCCCTGGTGTGCACCATGTCCAGCAGTGCTTCCCTTCTGCTTGCTGTGCCCAATGCCTGCACCACAAAGTCATTCTCACTGCACTCCAGGAGTCTGTCAGATTGCAGATAAACACCATAGAAAAAAAAAAATCACAGAATGGCAAGGGTTGGAAGGCACCTCAAGGATCATGTAGGGCCACACATGCAGGGCCCCCAACCTCCCCATTTAAGACTAGACCAGGCTGCCCAGGTCTCCATCCAATCTGGCCTTCAACACCTCCAGGGATGGACGGGGCATCCACAGCCTCTCTGGGCAGCCTGTTCCAGCACCTCAACACTCTCTCTGCAAAGAACTTCCCCCTGACATCCAACCTAAATCTGCCCTCCCTCAACTTAAAACTATTTCCCCTTGTCCTGCAGTTATCTACACTTCCAAAGAGTTGATTCCCCTCCTGTTTGTAGGCTCCCTTTAGGTACTGAAGGCTGCAATGAGGTCACCCCGCAGCCTTTTCTCCAGGCTGAACAAGCCCAGCTCCCTCAGCCTGTCTTGATAGGGGAGGTGCTCCAGTCCCCTGATCATCTCTGTGGCTCTCCTGTGTTAATCCCACGTTTCCTTTCTCTGTCTCGCAGGTCAGCTCCTGCTGGAAGCAGATGGTATCCCAGTAGGAATGAAGGTCAGTGCAGGAGCAGCTGCTGACGGGAGGAAGGAAGTCCATGCTGATGAGCTCTGAAGCATCTGCAGGTATGGTTCTGGAGGAGGCAGCAGTGATGTTGAGGGCTCCCCAGCAGGAAGCTGTCTCATCCAAATGCTTGCTGAGTGCTTGGAAGGGAGCTTTCTTCATGACAGCAGCACCAGTCACTTGATTCACATGTTGCAAAGACAAGGATTAGCACCAGTTCCAGTATCTACAGTATCATCACGAATCACGATAAGATTACAGTGTGTCCTCATACAAACGCAGCCATTTCTCTCTGAGTCCAGAGGGCTGTCCGGAAAGCATCTTTGAGGTCTCTCACACCAAACCACTGATGTTCGTGTGGGATCTGACTCATTAGGGTACAGGGGTTAGGAACCACAGGCTGTCTTTTGAGAACTGGTTCAGTCATTTCCTTACACCTTGCACCAGCCGATACGTGCCGTCTGCCTTCCGTGCCGACAGCATTGGGGTGTTATAAGGCCACAGACAAGGTTCCAGAAGACCATCCTTAACCAGTGTCTGTGTTACAGCTTTTAGACCCACTCTCCCTTCTAAGGCTATGGGATATTGTTGCTGTTTCACAGCTCCACTCCCTCCTTGGACAGTTCTTTGTAAGGGAAAATTGTGAGTCCACCCCGATTTCCTTCCCCTGCCCACACCTTTGGATTCATTTCTTCTTCACACCCACCTGGCTGTTAGATCTGCGAGGGAACTGTTGATGTTAGAGCTAGAACATTGCCAAGCTGCAACAAAAGCTGCATGGCACAAGTGCCTATGGGACCTTTTTCATGGCCCTGATAGAAATCACTGCAGTTGTTTTCTCTTCCCATTTGCTCAAGCTTAATCATTCATTGTTTTAATCTCCAGTATTGTTTTGTCTAAGCTAATATCTGTGCTTATTTATGGAAAGTTTTAGTGTTAAGAGAAAAGAAGAAATACGGGGAAAGAACATAAATCTGAATAGCCACAAGAATCTACTTTTCTGGGCTGTTTTATTTCTCTTTCTCGTGTATAGGTAACAGTTCACTGTCTTCCAGACTCTTTCTAGCTCTGATGCAAGGGGCCAACAGAGCTCCAGGGAGTCTTTTGTCTTTTTCAGTTTTATTTGTCGCATTGCTGCTCACTCTTATCCTTCTTACCTCTTCATTACTTAAAAGAGTAATGGAAGTCAATGGGGACACACAAACACCTCCCAGAGCATCTGCTGTGATTTCCAGTGACCCTTGTGAGTAGAGATCATCTCCATGCAAGGTCGAGGCTGCAAACAGGTTGACATCAGCCTTTGAGATTATGCAAGTGAAAATCATAAGGAAGGTTTAAGGGATAGATTTTAAACCATAGGATAGATTTAAAGAAAAAAAAAATGTAGAAAAGAGTCTATTTAACAAATATGTTTGGTTTTTTGTTTGTTTGTTTTATATATAAGTTTGTTAAGCAGAGACTCTGAAAGATCAGGGAATCCTTATTAAGATGAAGCACTTCTAATAATTTTGACAGGTTCAGTCAGAGGATGCCATTTCTGGAGGCATTAAAAACCAAAGTCAAGTGGCTTTGCTGCATACCAAAGATAGAAATCCCATGCTGCCTGAAAAAGAATGAACACTGATTGTGGCCTTCTGTTCTGGGCAGACCAGGAAGTGCTTGAAGAGATGCTTCAAACGGCCTCAAATGCTTCCAATGTGTAACTCATTTTCCAGTGCTGCAAGCTCCCTTGGTTTTGACTGTGGCTTGGAAACAACACTGGAGAGGAACTCAGCCAACTCAGTGGGCACACAGTAGGTTTAATATTTCAAACACAGTTCCAATCTGTAGAGCCCATTCCCACCCTGGATTGAAATCACACTTTTGCAACAGGCTTTTCTGTACACATGACTGAGATCCATAGATCCAGCTTTGTTCTTGTCTTTAACTTCAAGGCAGTCCATCAAAATGACAAACCCCTTTTGTGAACTGCTCAGATAATCGCTGGCCTCATAGCTGGTGGTGTTTCACTGGCCATACAAGCGGTGTATTTGAGGCCTGTGCTCAATGTGCAAAGCACTGGACTGCATATTTTGCTGGTAACTTTGCCTCAGCAGGATTATCAGCAGAGCTTACTGGTATCTACTTGAATTTTGAGCTTCTGTGATTGGCTAGAGTCTCTGTTTTGTTAAACAAATCGCTCCAAAGCCAGATGAGCACAGATTCAGGACCAGCCAGCCAAGCTCACTGTGCAAGACAGTCTGCATTGACAAGACTTGTGAGATTTGCAAATACAAATGGAAAACAAACAAACAAAGGAACTGTTTTTTAAAACATCACGATTTCATGTTGTGAGCCGAGACTTTGAGCGTGTTTGGTGGATATGATGAAGGTTTTAATACTGAGATGCTTTATAATTTTGAATTTTTCTTATGATAAGAGGTCAGAAACTGCAGGAAAAGGTTTGTGCCAAATGACAAAGGAAAGAACCCTTCCTGTAAAACGTCTGTTAGACAGCAGCACGTTGTCAGCTGGAATCATGAGTTGTTTCAGCCCTCAATGGGCTGATCTGGAGAAAGGCTGTGCCAAGGTATTTACAGATGTCTTCTGATGGGTTTGAAGCATTTCTGGCTTGCGGAGTAGGCATAATTCTGCAAAGCTGGTGGTTGCTTGATCAATCTGAAATACGAGAAAGATCAATAATTGACCAAAAAAAAACCCCACAAACAAACAAACAAAAAACCCCACAATAGATATACTGATAGCTGCATTATGTACTACATGTTCCCTTTCAGCTATATGCTTTTTTTTTTTAAATAAGAAAGTGTAGAGCTGCCAGTTCCATTATCCATCCTTTCTAGCTCCAGGTTAAATAAGAAATGTTATTCCTGTCACCTGGAAGGTGTATTCTGGGAAGAATGGTTTTCAAACTATTTGTGGTTCTTTAAGACATTTAGTTATGGGAAAAAAAAAAAAAAAAAAAAAAAGCAGACAAACAAAAAAACAACCAACAACCTCTATATTCTGAAAATGAAAACAAAACCCTCTTGACTTTCTCTTGACTGACCTAGAAGTGTAACACATTGCATACGAATGTTTAAGGAACAACAAAGAACTGTCACGGAAAAGGAGGGAGCTGCTCTTTTACCTATCAAACCTTCCACGTCTTTGAGTGTCTGCCAGCAACCAGAATGTGTGGAGGCACCTTCAGTCAATGGAGGGCAATGATGGCACTACACTTACATTAATCCTTGATGAAATAGTACAGCACTGACAGAAACTTCCCAACAGTCTGCACTGATCTGAAATGCTCTGGCAACTCTTTGCAAAAGGTTCTTCATGCTGAGTATTTTTATGTCACTGCTTGCTTGCTGGTATCACCTGTGCTAAGCTAGCTGGACAAACCCAGATTGGCAGCTCCTCAGATGTGTTACCAGCTAATTTCTCACTGATCAGTAGAAACAGAAAGTTAATTCTGCTGGGAATTCAGCCATCTTCTGCATCTCTTCCTTCTCCCGATCTCTGTTCTGCCTCCGTTTGACACAGATACACATTCAGGCTAATTAGTGAAATTTACTTTGACTCAGCACGAAAAGGAGAGCAAAAGGAAGGGCAAAATGAATGAAATAGCAGCACAAGTTACCCAGCTGTCATGTTGAAAAGACCATTTTTAAGCCAAAAGAACTGCAGAAAGAAGGAATGGATGGATTTCCTGGAGCATCCAGTTCTCCAGATGCCTACAAGAGACTGCCTTTCTGCACGTGGGACACAGAGCAGATCCCCTCTGATATTCGGCACAGGGATGGATGGTGCTAAAAGCAGGTTTGTGTTTACCTACAGGGCCCACTTGTTTGTTTGTTTCCATGTACAGAGAGCCCATGGGAGGTATCAAAACCATCTCACAGTTTGTGCTTGTAGGTTCAGTGTTTGGGAGCATTTCCCTTCTGAGCAGCTGAAACCAAAATCTGCAATTCAGAACCTGTCAATAATATTCACATAATAATTAATTAAGAAATGCAATAGATAAACCTTTCACACCTGGAGCTCAGCTGCCATCACAGACCATTGCAGTGACTGCCCATGCATTAATTTTGTGTTGATAGTATCACTGGTGTCTCTCTTCCAGAGATGGATCTAAGCTGAAATGTGACTGCTGGTCGAGTTTCCACCTTAGTAGCTCCTCTACTGCTGCTGTCACAACTGCATTGTCCACCTGAACTGCGGGGTTGGATGTGACCTTGTGAGCAGCAGTCTGCTGGCAGACTTGTGAGCATTTTCCAGTATGTAGTTATCCCTGGTCAGTAGAAGGAGAGAATTAGTACATGTATGCATATACTATAAATACATTAATTATATAACATATAAATTACATAAATTGTATATAGTTATATATTATAAATCCATGAAATAGACGTGAATACATACAAACAATTAAAAATCCATAAATATTTTTGTGCATATTTAAATGTAGGAATGCATTCTATTAGAGGCATTGATAAGCAGGCATTTAAGCACACCTTGCTTTGCTGTTTAAGCAGGTCTGCACCAGAATCCTGACTGTAAGTGACATCTGTGGATGTCTTGAAAAGGACAGCTCAAATCTCAGGTCATGCACAAGCATGGAGAAGCTGATTTCCTCTTGATTAATCCTTGATTTTTCAGTGCATAGTAGTCAAATGGAAGACAACATGTAGTCCAAATGTACTGATTTGAGAAAACAGCTGCTCTGGGTACTAGGAAACAGAGAGAAAATGGAGAAACAGACACTCCCAGAACTCTGCTGTGAGCACTTGTCTCATGAAGGATATATCATAACAGGCACAAAACTATGGAAGAAGAAATAGGCTTTCTAGCTGTGTCTTCATCCTCGGCATAGCTAGTTCTGTCTTTAGACATGTTTTTGAAACACTGACACATTTTACCAACAGATAAGTAGATAAGTGACCAAAATGTTGAATGTGAATGAAAAAAAAGTCATGTCAAAAAAAAAAAAAAAAAAAAAAAAAAAGTTTCAAAAGGTTTAAGATGTGGATTGAAAAAGTCTCAGCCAAAAATATTTCTGAGGAATTTTTAAATTTATTTCTGTATTTCTTTTACTTGCCAAGAAAGCACAATTTTACTTCTCCTGCAAAATTTGTGTGTCCTTATCTTACTAGAGAAAGGGCCTCTCACCATGGCACAAACCTGCTGGAGTTTCCCAGGACACAGGAACAAGATTTTCTCCACTTTTCCACTCTTTCCACTTGAGCATTTTGCAGTCAATGCTTTGGGGCTTTGGCAGAACTCGTGGGTTACCCTACTGTAGGATACTGGCTTCTTTATTGCCAGGGTATCTCATGGTAATTTTGGTCGCCCAGATTTCAGCTCTGTTGGGGATGAAAAAAGAGGCTGAATTTCCCACTGTCAGTCCCACAGATTCCTTCTCTCCAGTTTGAAATGTCTGGGGCATTACTGAGAAAAACACTGCAGTCTTTTGTTCAGTGGTTGGCAAAGGCAATGCTCCCTGCATTCGTTGCATGGGGCTTTTTCCATGCATTGTTCATTGCTGTACACATGTGCATACAGATACACAGACACACACACGTTGCTCCAAAAGTAGTGCCTGCTATTGATTTCGATGGAAACTGCAGCTCTGCTGCCATCTGCTGGCACGCCAACAAAACGTAATGGAATATTTGTAGGAAGGTTCAGCCTCTGCTGCCATATCACCAACAGTCACCTCTGATATCATGGGCCTGCATCAGAAAATAGGAGGCGTTACTTTTGGATCAGTAAGAATGATACTACTCTAGAAAGTAATGCATAATGTCAGAACATAGAAAAAAATGTTGTGCAAAGGAAAAAAATGAAAATGAATAATTGCAGATGTTTTAAATTTGCATGCGTGCCACTTACAATCTTTGTAAAATCTTTGAGAGAAAAAGAAATCCAACCAGCAATTAGGAATTCTTGTTTTCTGTTTGGCAAACAAATGATGCAGAGGCTGAAATGGTAGGAGGATAACTCTATCACACAGAAATCAGTGTTCTGAAGCTTCTGGGAAAGAAAACAAAAACTGAATATAAATAGATCAGATGTTCTGTATTGGAACATAAATGTTTCCATATCTCTCAGGTGCAACTGAGAAGCTGAACCAGATGCTGCTACTATTGACCAGTATCTAGAAAATACACGCACTGTAGGAGGGTTTGTTGCTCTGTGATTGCATTTTCTCACACCTGTCAAAACGTGAGTGAAGCTAATAGATGGGCTGGTGCTCTGATGCAAGGTAACAGCACGTGTTCAATTCATGCTGTTAGTGCAAAATTAGCTCAAAGAAGGGAGATTTTAATTCACTGAGCTTTGTTCACTGGAAATTAAGGTACAGGCTGTTCATAAGGGTACAGAAGCAGAGTGCAGCCTGTGTGCCACCAGGTGGCATGGACGGTGCAGCAGAGCAGAGACTGCATCAGAGTTCTGTGATCTGTTGTGGTTCCCCCGGCAACTTGAGGAGTCAGCAACATCAGGACGTACAAACAGAACAATGATGCTGGGATGAGGACCTGGTGGTGCCAAAGTGCTCAACTCCTCTCTCGGAGCCCAAGACTCACGTTTTTTTACAAAATGCCTTTGGGGAATTCTGCTCATTATAACATCAAAACACATCTCCATCCCGAAAGCTACCAGCCTCCAAGGGGTGACAGCCTCTCACTGAGCATGCACACCAAATGTTTTTAACCCATACCTTTAAAGGCTATGTGAGGAAAGTTTACACCAATCAGAACAAAACCATGTAATCACTGGAGTGACTCCAGCTTCACCTGTGGAATAGGAAATAGTATAAACATGGATAAGGACAGGGGGAAGATGAGGGAAGACACCTTTGCAGACGAGTCAGGAGAACAGCTCTGACTCTGGGAGCAGCCAATGGGCAGATCCCCTCTTTGCCCCCCACAGGCACTGCTGGTAGGTAAGATTCACACACTCGGTTCTGCTTCCCTAGGAAATGCAGTGATCTCTAATTTTGGTTTATACCTTGGTGCTCTTGTGGACAGGCCGTATTTCTCTTAGTTCTCTGCACATGCTTTGCATCATCCTTGGTTAACCTCACAGCTTTGCAGGCAGTTGTCACATCCTGTGCGTGAGAGTGGAAGGGATGGCCAGATTTGGGAATGCCTCTGGTTAGATTAAGGTAAAACGAAATGCAGGGGTTCTCACACAACCCTCAGTTTTAATAGGGATCTAATGCTACAATTATCCCAAAATAGTGCACTGTAAGAATTAAATCTGTCTTGACTGTAAGGCTAAAATATAAAACATTTGGTTGGTCCTTAACAACAATGAATTATCACCAGCCATCCAAAAGAACCTCTCAGCATGTGCCATTCCTGACCAAAATGACAGCTAGATTCAAATAGTATAAACTGATGGAAGTGAGTGCAGTTACACAAACCTCAGTGACTGCAGAACAGAGGTGTTTTGAAGAATGCTATTTCTAGATGGTGAGCACAAAGGGTAGCAATGCAACCAAATTTCATCATCACAGGAATGCAGGATGTGGCCGTGCCCGATGGCAGAAGGGATTTGGGGAAAACCTTGTAAAACTGACCCCTGATCTCCTGTGAGTGTTTTCTACGCGCACGGGATTGCATGCCTTTGTTCATCTGCTTTGAAACTCTTCTTTGCCAGTGCAATTCATGTCCTCTGGTCTTACCATGGGGAATCAGAGTTAGATCCCTGTTAAAACTTTGCCAGTTATTTCTTGGTTGTCCTGCTTTCTGGCCTGAATTGCCTTTGGTTATTTACTTTTTTGAGAAATTTTTCTACAATCTGACCCCCACGTCCTCCCGACCTACCAATCCTTCGATGGCTTTTGAACTGGGAAAACAAATTTCAAGGGGCAGCCATGACACACCTAATGAGGCCAATTTTTCCACTGCTTGTCTTCTTCCTGCGGAAGGTTCATCAAAGTTTTTTTAGAGGATTGCTAATGAAAAATCTAAGTGCAAAGATGTTTTTCGGGAACCTTTCAACTACTTGTTTTCCCAGTTGCCCGTAGATAAAACTGGTGGTTGATGCTGGAGGCGGAAATTAAGCCTTCTTTCCACAGCCTCCCACAGATTTTGGCACACTTCAGAGCAGAAATTCCTTCTATTACCCTCAAATGAAGTGTTCGTTGTGTGAAGCTTTGGCCCAGACAAAATTCCCTACAAACACGATTTGTCCCTCTCCCATTCCCAAGAATGGGCACTTGGGGGTTTCCTACACCTCGCTTTTTTTAATTGGGTGTGGGGAAGCCTTTGGGAGGGTAGATGACACGTGGACATTCTAAATTAATGGCACAAGAAGCAAGGTTGCAGACAGAGGGGTAAAAGGCTGGTTATATAAATTCTTTGCACCCCCGAACTTCTCTTCCCGCCTTCCTCATTTGATTTTTCTTTCTTTAAAGCTTATTTATTTTTCTTTACTTTTAAAGGACCTGGCCATTTCCATAAATATTTCCAATACCAATATTCCACCTCAATTTTTCGATATTCTCTGCATTTTGTACATTTCGTATTAACCTCATAGTCATACAAGCTTATTTACACAACACCTCCGTATGTGAACGTTCCCTTTTATCTGCGAGATCGTGGCCTGAGCCTGAGTTTCTTCATTTCCTTAATTAAAGTAAAATACTCCTAGCTCCCAATGAGTTTCCACAAGATAAGTTTGCACTCCAGCCATGCACTCCCTTAAAGCAGGCAGAAACCACACAGACGTGATCTAAAAGTTGGTTAGAACTTGGAAACCCGTTATCATTGCAGATCTTTGACAACCCTGGGAAGAGTTTTTCAGATCAGCCTTTCTTTGTGAAGGACTGCAGGTAAACAGCCATGCATGTGCTGAAAAACTAAACAATAAGTACAAAGTGCAGCTAGTGGCAAGCTGATCAGCCATTGGTGATCTGTCATTATGACAAGTGACCGGGTTTTGTGTCTTTGTCCTTCTCTTGCAGGTAATCTCAAAACTTTCTTCAAATCCTCTCCCTTTCCATTCTATTCTGGTTTGTACTTCCAATAAACTGCTCCTAATGCCGCTGCCACCGATTTCATTTAGAGAAACATTGGAACAAATTAAAACTGACAGGCGATAAATCAGGAATCAAACCTGGGCTATAAGCTTGTCGTCAGACAATAGGAGCATCACACTTGCACTTTAAAACTTCTTCAGACATGCAAAGGACAAAAAGCAGTCAGGAAGCACTCAGCAAGGTTTTCTAAGAGCACATCATTTTGACAGTCTGACTGCCTTCACGTTGTTATTGGGCAGGAGGGCACATTACAGGACATCCGGACTCATGCCAGGACAGCAACGTCTGCAGGTGTAAGGGACTTTTAGGGGTTTCCTTGCCAGGGAAACACCAAGAAAGTAAAAGCGACCCTACGCAAAGGGCCTCCAAGGTGGCTGAATGGCCGGGTGCTCAGGGCAATGGAGACCATCCTCACCCCTAAAAATGGCACAGAAAAGTTGGGAAGCTTTCTATTGGGGAAAGCTGCATTTATTAGGAAGGAAAAAGGTGCCTAAAAACCTCATTCTAGTACAAGAAGGTTTTGACGTTGGAAAAGCCCTCAAGATACCTGCTCCAGCCCATGGTTCACTCCCCGTGCCCACTGAACCACATCCTCATGCCACACTCCAATTTTCCTGAACACCTCCAGGACTGTGACTGCACCACCCCGGCAGCCTGTGCCAATGCCTCACCACTATTTCTGAGCAGAAATTTCTCCTCGGATTCAATCTGAGCTTCTCCTGGGGCGACTTCAGGCCCCTGTCTCTGGTCCTGTCCCTGCTGACGTGGCAGAAGAGGCCGGCCCCAGCTCTCCAGAACTTCCCTTCAGGCAGCTGTGGAGGGCAATAAGGGCTCCCCCGAGCCTCCTCTTCTCCAGACTAAGCAATCCCAGGTCCCTGAGGTTAATTTGGAGCTAAACACACGCGGAAGGTTAAAAGTAATCGGTGTTTTTATTGAAAAAAGGGTTCAACTTTCTGAATATAAAAACCGAACATATGGCCACTGACACAGATTGCTGACAAGGCCTACGATTAACCTGCAACTGAGGAAACCCATGAAGTCTATGTGAAAATGACAAAAACTGACCAGGATAACTGCCAGCCAGCTTTTACATTACAGACTGATACACCATTTCTGTATTTGGCAGGGTGAAGCAGTCGGCAGCTGACAAACAAAGCACTGGATTTTGCAATATTAGTGAAAGAGTGAGATGTGAACAAATGAACCACTGTCAGATGTCACGTACTGCCTTCTTCTGTAGCGACATTAAACTCTGCAGAAATACGTTTTTCCTGTGTTTTGCCCGTATTTGTGCCTGAGATAGCACCGTTGTTCCACAGAACAGACACAGCCACAGTCAGTAATCCAACAGCACGGTTCCCATTGCATCTATTTTTTCCTTTCTTTGCAGGAATTCCAGTTGTTTTAAAGTCACATTTTTACAGCAGTTACACAAACAGCTGTGGCAGGTGCAAGAAGGAGAGCCGGAGAGCAGTTCTGTGTGTGCAAACAATGCATCGAGTGCAGACGTGTCGTTTAAAATAAAAGCTGGACCGAGGAGAGCAGGCTGAAAAAGCTTAAGGATGAAAGTAATTATTTTTTAAGGTGGCATTTCCTACACAGGGTGGGGGGGCGGGGGAGAGGGGATAGAATCGGGGGGAGGAGGAGAGAACGGAGGGGAGGGGGCGGCGGGAGCGGGATGGGGAAGGGGCGGCCCCCCCGAGGAGCTGGCGGGCAGAGGCAGCGGGGTGCAGCTCCGCACAGGACCCGAGCGGCTGCCTCTCTCCCCCCGGCCCGGCTCAGCCGTCTCAGCTCGCCGCGGAGCAAAGCAGCGCTTTCCCTCGCACCGCCGCGCTCTGACCGGCGTTCCGGACGCTCTCGCGTCTCTCGCTTTGCCGGCTCGGGCTCGTGCGGCGCATCGCCGTTCCTCCTCGGCTCGCCGCCGTCGCGTTTTCTCTCGGTTCCGACGATCCGCTCGCTCTCTGCCCTTCCCCCTCTCCCGGAGCGCACGCGGCCCGGGGCCGGCCGGCTCGCGGCGAACCGTTCCGAGCCCTGCGGCTGTTTGTCCTTTTCCCGGGGCTGTGCCCCCTGTCACGGACACGGAGGAGGGGGGGAGGGAAGGAGGGGGGGAAGGAAGAGGGGAAAGGAGGGGGGAAAAAGTAGGAGGGAAAAGAGGGGGGGAAGGAGGGGGGGCAGGGGAAAGCATTGGGGGGGGGAGGGGGAGAAGGGGGGGAGGTAGAAGAGCTCGTTTGGTTTCCTCTTGAATCTGTCCACATTTTATCGACCTACAGCATCCTGTGGAAAAGGATTCTGCCCGTACCAATAACCTTCCAAGCACTTGAAGTCAAAGGTGGGTGTCAGAGGAGATGGGAATATCCTGTTCTCTGTGTCCAGAAGAAGGGATGAGATGACTGAGATGTTAGAAGGAAATAAGAGGAAACACTGGGATGGGCGACTGCTGGAGGCCATTCGGTTTCTTGGTGATGGCTGCCTTTGAGAAGCGTGCAGATGAACAAATCTCAGGACAGGGACAGGTTGCTGGATTTCTCTGGCGTAGAGGCAACAGAGCAGCTGCCATATAGAGCTACCTTTACTGCCTAGTTATTTACAGTCTGATTTTGGCAGGAGGGAGTGAAGCAGCTTATGAGTGATGACAGTCATAAGAAGCATGCCTTTGTAATGCTTGCAGATCATAAGCTGGGACCTGTTTGTGAGAACAGTGCTCTGCAAG
>JADANK010001104.1:0-47738 GCA_021292215.1 Lophura nycthemera
TGGAAAGGTTGGGGGGGTTTTGTTTCAATTGTGCCGATCAGGAAGGAGTTAAGGAGGAAAGGCTGTTGTTTTGCAATGGGCGGGAAACACACTGGTTTTCAGTTCTTTTGCTTGGTGCCAGAAAAAGAGAGGAGAGGTGCCCCACCTTGCAAACCCTCCTCCCTCTTGCTGAATGGAGAATGCCCACCTTCAGAAGGACATCAGGAAAAGCTATGTAATGAAAATAATGCAGGTGGCGTCCTTGTGGGCATCAGCTGTGGCATGTGCATTTTGTTGCCATGGGCATGGGCCCAGGTACAAAGCAGCAAATTTCCTTCTGTGCCACGGCTGTGTGACTTGAAAATGCAGAGGGAGTAATAAAAGAGCGAACCTCAGCCAGACATGGCAAAGGTGATGGGATGTTGTTTTCAATTCTTGCGAGGCAGGAAGGAGTGTAAAGGAGGAAAGGCTGTGGTTTGCCATGGGCAGGAAACACATCTGGTTTTTGTTCTCTTTGTCTTTTAGTGCCAAAAAAAGAGGAAGTGTGCCCTCAAACCTTGCACCCCCCCTGCCCTCTGCTGCGAGATGGAGAAATGTCCCACCTTCTAGAAGGCCTCAGGACAAAGGTATGTAATGAAAATAAGTGCAGGCGGTGTCCTTGTGGGCATCAGTGTGGCAGTGCATTTTGTTGCCATGGGGCATGGCACAGCAGGCAAACTAGCAAATTTCCTTCTGTGCCACAGGCGTGGTGACTTGAAGTCGAGGATTTAATAGAAAGAGCTGCAACCTCACCGACATGGCAAAGGTGAGTGGATGTTGTTTCAGTTTGCTTGATGGAGGAAGGACTGTAGTGAGGGAAAGGCTGTGTTTTTGCCCTGGGCAGGGAAACACACTGGTTTTCATTTCTCTTTTCTTTAGTGCCAGAAAAATAGGGAAGGGTGCCCTCCCTTGCAACCCCCGCCCTCTGTGCTGAGAGGGGAAATGTCCCACCTTCTAGAAGGCTCGGACAAAGATAGTAACGAAAAAATTGCAGGCTGGCTGTCCTTGGGGCATCACTGCTGGCATGTGCATTGTTGTTGCATGGACATGGCACACGGTACAAAGATTGCAAATTTCTTTGTGCCACAGGTTGGTGACTTGAAGCAGGGATGGAAAGAAAGAGCTGCACCTCAGCCCAGACATGGCAAAGGGAGGGTTGTTGTTTCAATTGGGGCTGATGGCAGGAAAAAGTGTAGTGAGGAAAGGTGTTGTTTGCCATGGGCAGGGAAACCAAATCTGGTTTTTCTGTTCTCTTGCTTTGAGTGCCAGAAAAAGAGAGGAGAGTGTGCCCTCACCGTGCACCCCTCCTGCCCTCGCCTAATGGGAGAAAGTCCCCCTTTGAAGGCATCAGGACAAAGCTTGTAATGAAAATAATGCAGTGGCTGTCCTGTGGACAGCTGCTGGCAGTGCATTGTTGTTGCCATGGGCTGGCAACAGGAAAAGAAGCAAATTTCCTTCGTGCCACGGCCTGTACTTGAAAAGCGAGGGATGTAATAGAAAGAGCTCAACCAAGAAGAATGGCAAAGGTGAGTGGGAGGTTGTTTCATTTGCTGTGATGGCAGAAGGAGTGTAAAGGATGGAAAGGCTGTTTTGTTTGCCATGGGCAGGGAAACACATCTGGTTTCCTGTTTTCTTTTGTTTGAGTGCCAGAAAAAGAGAGGGATGTCCCTCCTTTAAAACCCCTCCTGCCGTCTGCGCTGGATGGAGAAATGTCCCCCCCAGAAGACTCAGGACAAAGCTATGAATGAAAAAGTGCAGGCTGGCTGTCCTTGTGGGCATCAGCTGCTGCATCTGCATTGTTGTTTGCCAGGGCATGGCAAGCAGGTACAAAGATAAGCAAATTTCCTTCTGTGCCACGGCTTGGTGACTTGAAATGCAAGGGAGTAATAGAAAGAGCTGCAACCTCAGCCCAGACATGGCAAAGGTGAGTGGGATGTTGTTTCAATTGCTGCTTTGGCAGGAAGGAGTGTAAGGAGGAAAGGTGTTGTTTGCCATGGCAGGGAAAAACATCAGGTTTTCATGTTCTCTTTGCTTTGGTCCTGAAAAAATAGAGGAATGGGGCCCTACTTGCCCCCTCCTGCCCTCTGCGCGAGATGGAGAAAAAGGTCCACCTTCTAGAAGGACATAGGACAAAGCTATGAATGAAAATAAGTGCAGGCTGGCTGTCCTTGTGGGCATCAGCTCTGGCATCTGCAATTTTGTTGCCAGGGCATGGCACAGCAGGACAAAGCTAGCAAATTTTCCTTCTGGCCACGGCTCTGGTGCTTGAATGCAAGGGGTGTAAAGAAAGGCTGCAACCTCAGCCAACATGGCAAAGGTGAGTGGGATTTTTTCAATGCTGCTGATGGCAGGAAAGGAGGTAGGGAGGAAAGGCTGTTGTTTCAATGGGCAGGGAAACACATCTGGTTTTTCATGTTTCTTGTCTTTGGGCCAGAAAAGAGAGGAGTGTGGGCCCTCACCTTGCAACCCCCCTGCCCTCTGCGCTGAGGGAGAAATGTCCCACCTTCTGAAGGACATCAGGACAAAGATATGTGTGAAAATAAGGCGGCTGGCTGTCCTTGTGGGCACCTGCTGGCTTGCATTGTTGTTGCCATGGGCATGGCACAGCAGGTACAAAGCTACAAAATTTCCTTCTGTGCCAAGGCTGTGGGGACTGAAAATGCAAGGGAGTAATAAAAAGACTGCAACCCGCCAGCATGGCAAAGGTGAGTGGGATGTTGTTTCATTGCTGCTGATGGCAGGGGACGTAGTGAGGAAAGGGGTTGTTTTGCCATGGCAGGGAAACACATCTGGTTTTTCATGTTCTCTTTGTCTTGGTGCCGAAAAAGAGAGGGAGGTGCCCTACCGGGGCCCTCCGCCCCTCTGCTGAGATGGGAAATGTCCCACCTTCTAGAAGGACATCAGAGAAAGAATGTGAGAAAAAAGTGGGGGTGGCTTCCTTGGGGCATCAGCTGCTGGCATTGCATTGTTGTTGCCAGGGGTGGCACAGAGGTAAAAAAGCTAGCAAATTTTTTCCTTCTGTGACAGGCTTGGGGTGCTGAAAAGTCGAGGGTGTAAAAAAGAGCTGCAACCTCAGCCAGACGGCAAAGGTGAGTGGGGTTGTTTCTTGCTGCTGAGGGGAAGGATGTAGTGATGGAAGGCTGTTTTTTGCCATGGGCAGGGAAACACATCTGGTTTTCATGTTCTCTTTGTCTTTGAGTGCCAGCAAACTAGAGGAGAGTGTGCCTCACCTTGCAACCCTCCTGCCCTCGGCTGCTGAGATGGAAAATGCCCCCTTCTCGAAGGACATCAGGCCCAGATATGGTAACGGAAAATAAGTGCAGCTGTGTCCTTGGTGGGCATCAGCTGCTGGCAATTTGTGCATTGTTGTTTGCCATGGACATGGCACACGCAGGTCCAAAGATTGCAAATTCTTCTCGTGCCACGGCTGTGGTGCCTTGAAAGCGAGGGATTTACTAGAAAGCGCTGCAACCTCAGCCCAGGACATTGGCAAAGGTGAGTGGGGATGTTGTTCCAATTGCTTGCTGTTGGGGCCAACGGAAGGACGGAGTGTAAGGATGGACCGGCTGTTGTTAGCATTGTGGCAGGGAAAAACACATCGGGTTTCATGTTCTCTTTGTCTTTGCGTGCCTCTGAAAAAATAGAGGAGAGTGTGCCCTCACCTTGCACCCCTCCTGCCCTCTGCTGCTTGAGATGGCGAAATGTCCCACCTTCTAGAAGACATCAGGTACAAGGTTATGTAAGAAAATAAGTCAGGCTGGCTGTCCTTGGGCATAGCTGATGAGCATGTGCCTTGTGTTGCCATGGGCTGGCACAGCAGGTACAAAGCTAGCAAATTTCTTGTGTGCCACAGGCTTTGGTGACTTGAATGCAGAGTGATGTAATAGACAGAGCTGCAACCACTGACAGGACATGGCCAAAGGTGAGTGGGATGTTGTTTCAATTGCTGCTGATGGCAGGAAGGAGTGTAAGGGATGAAAGGCTGTTGTAGCCATTTGGGCAGGGAAAACACATAGGTTTTCATGTTTCTCTTCTGTCTTTGATTGCCTGAAAACTAGAGGAGAGTGTGCCCTCACCTGCACCCTCCTGCCCTTGCCTGCCTGAGATGTGAGGACAAAGAAATGTCCCACCTTCTAGCCGGACATCAGGGACAAAGTATGTAATGAAACATACGTTGCAGGCTGGCTGTCCTTGTGGGCATTCAGCTGCTGGCATTTGCATTGTTTGTGCCATGGGCATGGGCACCGCAGGTACCAAGCTCGCACATTTCCTTCTGTGCCAAGGCTTGTGGTGACTGAACGCAGAGGGATGTAATAGAAAGAGCTGCAACCCCTGACGATGTGCAAAGGTGAGTGGATGTTGTTTCAATTGCTGCTTGATGGCAGGAAGGAGTGTATGTAGGATGGAACGGCTGTGTTTGCCATGGGCAGTGAACACATCTGGTTTTTCATGTTCTCTTTGTCTTTGAGTGCCAGAAAAATAGAGGAGAGTGTGCCCTTTCAACCTTGCAACCCTCCTGCCTCTGCTGCTGAGATGGAAGAAATGTCCCACCTTTAGAAGGACATCAGGACAAAGCTATGTATGAAATACGTGCAGGGCTGGCTGTCCTTGTGGGCACCGCTGGCTGGCATCTGCATTAGTTGTTGCCATTGGGCATTGGCCCCCACCGCCAGGTTACCAAAGCTAGCAAATTTCCTTCTGTGCAGCTGTGTGACTTGGAAAGCAAGAGGGATGTAATAGCAAGAGCTGCAACCACTGACAGACAGTGCACAGGTGACTGGGATGTTGTTTCAATTGTGACTGTGGCAGGAGGGACTGTAGGTGATGGAAAGGCGTTGTTTGCCATGGGCAGGGAAAACACATCTGGTTTTCATGTTCTCTTTGTCTTTGAAGTGCCAGAAAAATAGAGGAGCGTGTGCCCTCAGCTTTGCCCCCCCTCCTGCCCTCTGCTTGCTGAGATGGAGAACTGTCCCACCTTCTAGACAGGACATCCGGCCAAGATATGAACGAAAATAAGTGCAGTGCTGTCCTTGTGGGCATCAGCTGCTGGCATCTGCCATTGTTGTTGCCATGGGCACATGGCCACGCAGGTACAAAGCTAGCACATTTCCTTCTGTGCCACAGGCTGTTGGTGACTTGAAATGCAGAGGGATGTAATCGAGAAAGAGCTGCAACCTCAGCCAGCCATGGCAAAAGGTGGTGGTTATTTGTTTCAATTGCTGCTGATGGCAGCAGGACTGTAGTGATGGAAAGGCTGTTGTTTGCCATGGGGGCAGGTAACCACATCTGGTTTCCTGTTCTCTTTGTCTTTGAGTGCCAGAAAAAGACGCGGAGGTGTGCCCTCACCTTGCAACCCTCCTGCCCTCTGCTGCGAGATGGAGAAATGTCCCCACCTCCTGCAAGTACATCCGGACAAAGATATGTAATGAAAAATAAGTGCCGGTGGCTGTCCTTGTGGGGCATCAGCTGCTGGCATCTGCATTGTTGTTGCATGGCCCAATTGGCACAGAGGTACAAAGGGCTAGCAACTTTCCTTCTGTGCCCACAGGCTGTGGTGACTTGAAAGCAGAGGGATGTAATAGAAAGCGCTGCACCCACTGACAGACATGGCCAAAGGTGAGGGATGTTGTTTCACTTGCTGCTGATGGCAGGAAGGAGTGTAGTGATGGAAAGGCTGTGTTTCGCCATGGGCAAGGGATTGCGAAACACATCTGGTTTTCAGTTCTCTTTGTCTTTGAGTGCCAGAAAAATAGAGAGAGAGCGCGAGGTGCCCTCAGCTTGCACCCCTCCTGCCCTCTGCTGCTGGAGATGGAGGAAATGTCCCACCTTCGCAAGGGACATCAGGGACAAGGATATGTAATGAAAATAAGTGCAGGGCGGCTGTCCTTTTGTGGGATCAGTGCTGGGCAAATCTGCATTGTTGTTGCCATGGGCATGGCACCGCAGGTTTTTACAAAAGCTAGCAAATTTCATTCCTGTGCCACCAGGCTCTGGTGACTTGAAAGTCAGAGGGAATGTACTAGAAAGAGCTGCAAACACTGGCAGGACATGGCAAAGGTGTGAGTGGGATGTTGTTTCAGTTGCTGCGATGGCAGCAAGGAGTGTAGACGGAGATGTATTGATGGAAAGGCTGTTGTTTGCCATGGGCCAGGGAAAACACATCAGGTTTTTCATTGTTCTCTTTGTCTTTGAGTGCCAGAAAAGAGGAGAGTTGCCCTCAGCTTGCACCCCCTCCTGCCCTCTGCTGCTGAATGGAGAAATGGTCCCAACTTCTGCATAAGGACCAAAGAACATCGGGACAAAGCTATGTAATGAAAATACGTTGAGGCTGGCGTCCTTGTGCGGCCTCAGCTGCTGGCAATCTGCATGTTGTTCGCCACTGTTGCCATGGGGCCTGGCACAGCAGGTACAAAGCTAGCAAATTTCCTTCTGTCCACAGGCTTTGTGGTGACTGCAAGTCGAGGGATGTAATCGAAAGAGCTGCAACCTCCAGCCAGGGACATGGCAAAGGTGAGTGGGGATGTTGTTCAGTTGCTGCTGTTGGCAGGAGGAGTGTTGTAAGTATGGGAAAGGCTGTTGTTATAGCCATGGGCAGGGAAAACATCCGGTTTTCCATGTTTCTCTTGTCTTTGAGTGCCTGAAAAATAGAGAGAGAGTGTGCCCCTCACCTTGCCACCCCTCCGCCCTATGCTGCTGAGATGGAGAATTTCCACCTTCTAGAAGGGACATCAGGACAAAGATATGTAATGAAATAGTTTGCAGGCTGGCTGTCCTTGTGGGCATTCAGCGCTTGCATGTGCATTGGTTGTTGCCATGGGCATGGCACAGGCAGGTACAAAGCTAGCAAATTTCCTTCTGTGCCACGGCTGTGGGTGACTTGAATGAGATGGATGTAATAGGAAAGAGCTGCACCCACTGACAGATATGCAACGTTTGCGTGGGATGTTGTTTCACTTGCTGCTGAGGGCAGGAAGGAGTTGTAGTGATGGAAAAGGCTGTTGTTTGCCATGGGCAGGGGGAAACACATCTGTTTCATGTTCTCTTTGTCTTGAGTGCCATAAAAATAGAGGAGTAGTCGTGGCCCTCACCTTTGTGACACCTCCTGCCCCTGCTTGCTGAGATGGAGAAAAGTCCCCCCTTCTAGAAGGACATCCAGGACAAAAGCTAGTAATGGAAAATAAGTGCAGGCTGGCTGGTCCTTTGGGCATAGCTGCTGGCATCTGGCCATGTTGTTTCATGGGCATGGCACGCAGGTACAAAGCTAGCAAATTTCCTTCTGTGCCACCCGGCTCTGGGACTTGAAAGTCAGAGGAGTAATAGAAAGAGCTGCCACCACGACAGACATTGGCAACGGTGAGTGTATGTTGTTCAGTTGCTGCTGATGCCGGAGGGACTGAGTGATGGAAAGGCTGTTGTTTGCCATGGGCAGGGAAAACACATCAGGTTTCATGTTCTCTTATGTTCGTTGAGTGCCAGAAAAAGAGGCGGTGTGCCCTCCGCATGCCACCCCTCCTTGCCCTCTGCTGCTGAGATGGAGAAATGTCCCAACTTCTGCCAGAACATCGGGGATACCGATATGTAATGAAAATAAGTGCAGGCTGGCTGTCCTCTGTGGGCACTCAGCTGCTGCATCTGCATTGTTTGTTGCCATGGGCATGGCACAGCCGGTTACAGAGATCGCAAATTTCCTTCTGTGCCACAGGCTTGGTGTGGTGACTGAAAGCTCCGAGGCGATTGTAATAGAAAGAGCTCAAACCTCAGCCAGGACATGACAAAGGTGAGTGGTATGTTGTTTCAATTGCTGCTGATTGCAGGACGGAAGTGTAAGGATTGAAAGGCTGTTGTTTTCATGTGCAGGGAGACACATTGGTTTTCATGTTCTCTTGTCTTTTGAGTTGCCGGAAAAATAGAGGAGCGTGTGCCCTCACTGTGGACCTCCTGCCCTCTGCTGCGAGATGGAGAAAATGTCCCCCCTCTAGAAAGGGACCTCAGGACAAAGATATGTAATAAAAATAAGTTGCAGGCGGCTGTCCTTGTGGGATCTGTTGCTGGCCATCTGCATTGTTGTTGCCATGGGCCATGGCAACCAGAGGTACAGAGATAGCAACTTTCCTTCTGTGCCCAGCTGTGGTGACTGAAGTCAGAGGGATGTAATAGAAAGAGCGGCAACCTCAGCCCGACATGGCAAGGTTGTTGAGTGGGATGTGGTTTCAGTTGCTGCTGATGGCAGGAGGACTGTAGTGATGAAAGGCTGTTGTTTCGCCATGGGCAGGAAACCCATCTTGTTTTTCATGTCTCTTTGTCTTTGAGTGCCAGAAAAAATAGCGGAGAGTGTGCCCTTCACCTTGCAAAAACCTCCTGCCTCTGCTGCTGAGCTGGAGAAAAGAAATGTCCACTTCTAGAAAGGACATCAGGACCAAGATCTGTAACGGAAAATAAGTGGCAAGGCTGGCTGTCCTTGTGGGCATCAGCTGCTGCATGTGCATTGTTGTTTCCATGGACCTGGCACGCAGGTACAAAAGATTGCAAATTTCCTTCTTTGCCACAGCTGTGGGACTTGAAAGTCAGGAGGGATGTAATATGTAATAGAAAGAGCTGCAACCTCAGCCAGACCTGGCAAAGGTGAGTGGGATGTTGTTTCAATTTGTGCTGTTGGCTAGGAAGAGTGAAGGATGGGAAAGGCTGTTGTTAGCCATGGGCAGGGAAAACACATCAGGTTTTCATGTTCTCTTGTTTTGAGTGCTCTGAAAAATAGAGGGAGTTGTGCCCTCACTTGCACCCCCCTGCCCTCTGCTGTGAGATGAGAAATGTCCCACCTTCTAGAAGGCATCCGGACAAAGGTATGTAAGGAAAAATAAGTGGCAGGCTGGCTGTCCTTGTGGCATCAGCTGCTGGCATGTGCATTGTTGTCTGCCTGGCCATGGCACAGCAGGTACAAAGCTAGCAAATTTCATGTGTGCCACAGGCTTCTGGTGACTTGAAATGCCGAGGGATGTAATAGAAGAGCTTCAACCGACTGACATATTGGGCAAAGGTGAGTGTGAGTTGTTTCATTGCTGCTGATGGCAGGACGGAGTGTTATTGTTAGTATGGAACGGCTGTTGTTTGCCATGGGGCAGGGAAAACCCATCTGTTTTTCCTGTTCTCTATGTCTTTGAGTGCCAGAAACAATAAGGAGCGTGTTGCCCTTCACCTTGCAACCCTCCTGCCCCTCTGCTGCTGAGATGAGAAAAGTCCCACCTTTCTAGGAAGGACATTCAGGACAAAAGCTATGTAATGAAAATAAGTGCAGGGTGGCTGTCCTTGTGGGCATCAGCTGCTGGCATCTGCCTTTGTTGTTGCCCTGGGCATGGGCCCAGAAGGTACAAAAGCTAGCCCAAATTCCTTCTGTGCCACAGGCTTGTGGTGACTACTGAACTGCAGAGTGATGTAATAGAAAGAGCTGCAAACCACTGCCAGGTGACTCTGGCAAAGTTGGTGGGATTGTTGTTTCAATTGCCTGTGATGGCAGGAAGGAGTGTAAGGATGGAAAGGCTGTTGTTAGCCATGGGCAGGGAAAACACATCAGGTTTTCATGTTCTCTTTGTCTTTGAGTGCCTGAAAAAATAGAGGAGAGTGTGCCCTCACCTTGCACCCCTCCTGCCCATGTGCTGTGAGATGGAGAATGTCCCACCTTTTAGAAGGACCTTCCGGGGACAAGATCTGGTAATGAAAATAAGTGCAGGCTGGCTGTTTCCTTGTGGGCATCAGCTGCTGGCATGTGCATTGTTGTTGCCATGGGCATGGCCCAGCAGGTGGTTACAAAGCTAGCAAATTTCCTTCTGTGCCACAGGCTGTGGGACTGAAATGCAGAGGGATGTAATAGAAGAGCTGCAAACCACTGACAGCTATTGGCACAAGGTTGGAGTGGGATTTTTTTGTTGTTGTTTTTCAATGCTTGCTGATGGCAGGAAGAGTGTAGTAGTGTGGAAAGGCTGTTGTTTTGCCATGGCAGGGAAACCCATTCTGGTTTTCCTGTCTCTTTGTCTTTGAGTGCCCAGACAAATAGAGGCGCGTTGCCCTCACCTTGGCACCTTCCTGCCCTCTGCTGCTGAGATGCGGGAAATGTCCCACCCTTTCTAGAAGGCATCCGGACAAAAGCTATGTAATTAAAATAAGTGCAGGCTGGCTGTCCTTCGTGGGCATCAGCCTGCGCTGGCATCTGCATTTGTTGTTGCAGGGCATGCACCGCAGGTACAACGCCTAGCAAATTTCCTTCTGTGCCACAGGCTCTGTGGACTTGAACGTCAGAGGGATGTAATAGAAAGAGCTGCAACCACTGACAGACCATGGAAAGGTGAGATGGGATGTTGTTTCAGTTGCTGCTGATGGCAGGAGGGGACTGTTCGTGATGGAAAGGTCTGTTTGTTTGCCATGGGCAGGGCAAACACATCAGGTTTCATGTTCTCTTTGTCTTTGAGTGCAGAAAAAGAGGAGAGTGTGCCTCAGCATGCACCCCTCCTGCCCTCTGCTTGCTGAGATGGAGAAATGTCCCAACTTTCTTCCATACATCGGGAATAAGATATGTAATGAAAATAAGTGCAGGCTGGCTGTCCTGTGGGCATAGTGCTGCATCTGGCATTGTTGTTGCCATGTGCATGCACAGCAGGTACAGAGATTAGCAAATTTCCTCTGTGCCCCACAGGCTTGTGTGGGACTTGAAAGTCAGAGGGATGTAATAGAAAGAGCTGCAACCTCAGCCAGACATGGCAAAGTGCGTGGCTGTTGTTTTCAATTGCTGCTGATGCAGGAGGAGTGTAAGGATGGGAAGGCGTTGTTTGCCATGTGCAGGGCGGAAAACACCACATCTGGTTTTCCTGTTCCTTTGTCTTTGAGTCCAGAAAAATAGAGGAGAGTGTGCCCTCACCTTGCAACCCTCCTGCCCTCTGCTGGTGAGATGGAGAAAAGTCACACCTTCTGGAAGGACATCAGGACAACATATGTGATGGAACCTAAATTGAGGCTTGGTGTCTTGTGGCATCAGTGCTTGGGCATGTGCCTTGTTGTTGCCATGGGCATGGCACCGCAGGTACAAAGATATCACATTTCCCCTTCTGTGCCACAGGTTGTGGTGACTTGCACTGCCGAGGGATGGTATGTAATAGAAAGAGCTGCACCTCAGCCCGACATGGCAAATAGGTGAGTGGGAATGTTGTTTCAGTGCTGCTGATGGCAGGAAGACTTTAAGTGATGGAAAGGGCTTGTTGTTGCCATGGGCAGGGAAACACATCTGGTTTTCATGTTCTCTTTGTCTTTGAGTGCCCCAGAAAACATTAGGGAGAGTGGGCCCCTCAGCTTTGGCACTCCCTTCCTGCCCTCTGCTGCTGAGATGGAGAAAGAAATGTCCCACCTTCTATAAGGACATCAGGACAAAGCTTATGTAATGAAAAATAAAGGCAGGCGCTTCCTTGTGGGCATTCAGCTGCTGGCCTGTGCATTGTTGTGCCATGGGGCATGCCCAGCAGGTACACAGCTAGAAATTTCCTCTGTGCCACAGCTTTGTGACTTGGAAATGCCAGAGGGATGTAATAGAACGAGCTGCAACCACTGACAGACATGCAAAGGTGAGTGGGATGTTGTTTCACTTGCTGCTGCATGGGCCAGGAAGGAGTGTAGTGATGGAAAGGCTGTTGTTTTGCCATGGGCCAGGGGAAAACACATCTGGTTTTCATGTTCTTTTCTTTCTTTGTCTTTTGGTGCCCTGCAAAAATAGAGAGAGGTGCCCTCCACCTTGCCACCCCCTGCCCTCTGTGTGAGATGGAGAAATGTCCCACCTTCTCGAAGGACATCAGGACAAAGATATGTGATGAAAATAAGTGCAGGCGGCTTTTTCCTTGTGGGCATCAGCTGCTGGCCTCTGCATTGTGTTGCCATTGGGCATGGACGGTGTACCAGATTGCAAATTTCCTTCTTGTTGCCACAGGCTGTGGTGACTTGAAAATGCAGAGGGATGTATCGAAAGAGCTTCAACCTCACGGCCAGCCCATGGCAAAGGTTGAGTGGGGGATGTTGTTTTCAAATTGCTGCTGATGGCAGGAAGGAGACAGTAAGGATGGAAGGCGTTGTTTGCATTGGGCAGGGAAAAACACATCTGGTTTTCATGTTCTCTTTGTATCTTTGAGTGCCGCGAAAAGAAAAATAGAGGAAGTGTCCTCACTGTGGTACCCTCCTGTGGCCTCTGTGCTGAGGGATGGAGAAATGTCCACCTTCTTAGAATGACATCAGACAAAGATATGTAACGAAAATAAAGTGCAGGCTGGCTGTCCTTGTGCGCCTTCTGCTGCTGGCATCGCATTTGTGTTGCCATGTTCATGGCCACAGCAGGTACAGAGATAGCAAAATTTCCTTCTGGCCACCAGGCGGGTGACTTGAAAGCAGAGGGATGTAATAGAAAGAGCTGCAACCTCCAGGCCAGCCATGCAAAGGTGAGTGGGATGTTGTTCAGTTGCTGATGATGGCAGGAAGGACCTGTCGTTATGGACAGGCTGTGTTTGCCTATGGGCAGGGAAACACATCTTTGGTTTTCATGTTCTCTTTGTCTTGAGTTCCCGGCAGAAAAAATAGAGGAGAGTGTGCCCTCACCTTGCACCCTCCTGCCCTCTGCTGCTTGAGATGGAGAAATGTCCACTTCTAGAAGGACATTCAGGACCAAGATATGTAACGAAAAAAGTTGCAGACTGGCTGTCCTTGTGGGCATCAAGCTGCGGCCTGTGCACTCGTTGTGCCATGGACATGGCACAGCAGTACAAAAGATTGCAAATTCCTTCTGTGCCACAGGCTGTGGTGCCTGAAGTCAGCGGGCACTGTAATAGAAAGAGCTGCCAACCAGCCAAGACATGGGCAAAGGTGAGTGGGCTGTTTGTTTCAATTGCTGCCTGTTGGCATGAAGGAGTGTAAGGATGGCAAGGTTTGTTGTTAGCCATGGGCAGGGAACACATTCCGTTTTTCATGTTCTCTTTGTCTTTGAGTCTGCCAGACAAATAGAGGAGAGTGTGCCCTCACCTGCACCCCTCCTGCCCTCTTTCTGCTGAGATGGGGAAATGTCCCACCTTCTAGACGGACTCCGGACAAAGCTATGTAATGAAACTAAGTGCAGGCTGGCTTCCTTGTGGGCATCAGCTGCTGGCATGTGCATTGTTGTTGCCAATGGCATGGACAGCAGGTACAAAGATAGCACATTCCTGTGTGCACCGCTCTGTGCTTAAATGCAGAGGGATGTAATAGAAAAAGAGCTGCAAACCACTGACAGATTATGGCAAGGTTGGAGTGGGATGTTGTTTCATTGCGCTATGGCGCGCAGGAAGGAGTGTAGTGATGGAAAGGCTGTTGTTTGCCATGGGCAGGGAAACACATCTTGTTTTTCATGTTCTCTGGTCTTTGAGTGCCAGACAATAGAGGAGAGTGGGCCCTCACCTTGGCAACCCCTCCTGGCCCTCTGCTGCTGAGCTGGAGAAAATGTCCCACTTCTAGAAGGACATCAGGACAAAGCTATGTAATGGAAAAAAATAAGTGCAGGTGGCTGTCCTTGTGGCAATCAGCTGCTGCATCTGCATTGTTGTTCCATGGGCATGGCACAGCAGGGTACAAGCTAGCAAATTTCTTCTGTGCCCAGGCTGTGTTGGACTTGAAATGCAGAGGATGAATAGAAAAGAGCTGCAACCACTGCAGAATGGCAAAGGTGAGGGGATTTTGTTTCAATTGCGCTGACTGGCAGGCAGGTCGTTTGTTGTACAGATGGAACGGCTGTTGTTTGCAGTGGGAGGGAAACACATCTGGTATTCATGTTCTCTTTGTCTTTGAGTGCAGAACACGAGCGGAGAGTGGCCCTCACTGTGGACCCTTCCTGCCCTCTGCTGCTGAGATGGAGAAATGTCCCACTTCTAGAAGGACACATTCAGGACAAAGATAGTAACGAAAATACAGTGCAGGCTGGCTTGTCTTGTGGGCATCAGCTGCTGGCATCTGATGTTGTTGCCCATGGCATGGCAAGCAGGGGTTACAGAGATAGCACAAATTTCCTTTGTGTGCCACAGCTCTGGTGACTTGCAATGCCAGAGGGATGTATAGAAGAGCTGCTGCAACCTCAGCCAGACATGGCAAACAGGTGGTGGGATGTTTTTTCAATTGCTGCTGATTGCAGGATAGGAGTGTAAGGATGGAAAGGCTGTTTTGCAATGGGCATGGAGGGAAAACACATCTGGTTTCATGTTCTCTTTGTCTTTGAGTGCCAGAAAAATAAGAGGAGAGTGTGCCCCTCACCTTGCAACCCTCCTGCCCTCTGCGCTGAGATGGGAAGAAATGTCCCACCTTCTGCAAGGGACATTCAGGACCAAGATAGTAAACCGAAAATAAGTGCAGGCTGGCTGTCCTTGTGGGCATCGCTGCTGGCCTGATGCATGTTGTTGGGCCATGGACATGGCACCGGCAGGTACCAAAAGATTGCAATTTCCTTCTGTGCCACAGGCTGTGGTGACTTGAAGTCAGAGGAATGTTAAAAAATCGCTGCAACCTCCAGCCAGACATGGAAAGGTGAGTGGGATGTTGTTTCTAATTGCTGCTGTTGGCAGGGAAGGAGTGTAAGGAGGAAAAGGCTGTTGTTAGCCATGGGCAGGGAAACCATCAGGTTTTCATTTCTCTTTGTCTTTGAGTGCCTGAAAAATAGAGGAGACGTTGTGCCCTCACCCTTGCACCCCCTCCGCCCTCTGCCTGCTGAGATGGAGAAATGTCCCACCTTCTCGAGGACATCACGGACAAAGGTATGTAAGCACCTAAGTGCAGGCTGGCTGTCCTTGTGGGCGGGCATCAGCTGCTGGCCGTGCATTGTTGTTGCCATGGCAGGCACAGCCGGTACAGCTAGCAAATTTCCTTCTGTGCCACCGGCTGTGGTGACTTGGAAAGCAGAGGAGGGATGTAATAGAAAGAGCTGCAACCACTGACAGACCTGGCAAAGGTGAGGGGATTTTGTTTTTTCAATTGCTGCTGAAGTGGCAGGAGGGACTGTAGTGATGGGAAGGCTGTTGTTTGCCATTGGCAGGGAAACACATCCGGTTTTCATGTTCTCTTTTGTCTTTGATTTGCCGAAAAAAAAGGAGAGTGTACCCTCAGCTTGCCCCCCCTCCTGCCCGCTGCTGCTGCGATGGAGAAATGTCCCAACTTCTGCCAGAACCTGGGGACAAAGAATGTAATGAACATTAAGGCAGGCTGGCTGTTCCTTGTGGGCATAGCTGCTTGGATCTGATTGTTGTTGCCATGTGCATTGAACAGCAGGTACAGGATAGCAACTTCTTCTGTTGCCACAGGCTGTGGTGACTTGAAAGTCAGAGGGATTGTAATAGAACGAGCTGCAACCTCAGCCCGACAAGGCAAAGGTGCGTGGGCTGTTGTTTCAATTGTGCGATGCAGGGACGAGTTGTAGGATGGAAAGGCTGTGTTGCCATGGGCAGGGAAACACATCTGGTTTTCATGTTCTCTTTGTCTTGAGTCAGAAAAAGAAGAGGGAGAGTGTGCCCTCACCTTGCACCCTCCTGCCCCTGCTGCTAAGATGGAGAAATGTCCACCTTCTCGAAGGACATCAGGACCAAAGCTATGTAATGAAACTAAGTGCAGGCTGCTGTCCTGTGGGCATCAGTGCTGGCATGTGCCACTTGTTGTTGCCATGGTCATGGACAGCAGGTACAAAAGATAGGCAATTTTCCTTTCTGTGCCACAGGCTGTGGTGACTTGCAATGCAGGGAGGCTGTCATGAAAGAGCTGCAAAACCACTGAAGGACATGGCCAAAGGTGGAGGGGATGTTGTTTCCATTGCTGCTGATGGCGCAGGAAGGAGTGTAGGATGGAACAGGCTTGTTGTTTGCCATGGGCAGGGAAACAATCTGGTTTTCATGTTCTCTTTGCTTTGCGGCCAGAAAAAGAGAGCGAGTGTGCCCTCAAGCTTGCACCCCTCCTGCTCTCTCTTCCGTGATGGCGAGATGTCCCACCTTCTAGAACGGACCTCAGGACACAGATAAGTAATACAATACGTGCAGGCTGGCTTAGTTGCTGTTAGTGGGGCATCAGCTGCTGGCATGTGCCATTGTTTGTTGCCATGGGCATGGCACAGCAGGTACCAAAGATAGCAAATGTCCTCTGTGCACAGGGTCGTTGTGGACTTGAAATGCAAGAGGGACTATGAATAGAAAAGAGCTGCAACCTCGCCAGACATGGCAACGGTTGAGTGGCGATGTGTTTCCAATGGTTGTGATGGCCCAATGGTAAGAGTGTAAGGATGGAAAAAGCAGTTTTTCCATTGGGCAGGGAAAACACATCTGGTTTTCATTGTTTCTCTTTGTCTTTGAGCGCAAGAAAAAGAGAGAGACGAGATGGCCCTCCGCTTGCACCCCTCCTGCCCTCTGCTGCTGCGATGGAGAAATGTCCCACCTTCTAGTAAGACATCAGGGACAAAGCTAGTAATGAAAATAAGTGCAGGCTGGCGTCCTTGTTGGGCATCTGCTGCTGGCATCTGCATTGTTGTTGCCATGGGCATGCACAGCAGGTACAAGCTAGCAAATTCCCTTTGTGCCACAGGACTCTGGTTGACTTGAAATGCGAGGATTTACTTAGAAAGAGCTGAACCTCAGCCAGACATGGCAAAAGGTTGAGTGGGGTTGTTGTTTCAATTGCTGTGATGGTAAGGAAGGGTGTTTAAGGATGGAAAGGCTTTGTTGTTTGCCAATGGGCCAGGGAACCAATCTGGTTTTCATGTTCTCTTTTGTCTTTGGAGTGCCAGACAAAGGAGAGGAGAGTGTTCCCCTCACCTTGCAACCCTCCTGCCCTTGCTTGCTGAGATGGAGAAATGTCCACCTTCTAGACGACATCAGGACAACGCTATGTAATGAAAATAAGTGCAGTGCTGGCGTCCTTGTGGCATCAGCTGCTGGCATGTGCATTTGTTTTTGCCATGGCCCGGCACAGCCGGTACAAAGCTAGCAAATTTCCTTCTGTGCCACAGGCTTTGGTGACCTTGAAACTGCTAGAGGGAGTAATAGAAAGAGCTGCAACCTCAGCCAGACATGGCAAAGGGAGTGGGATGTTGTTTCACTTGCTGCTGATGGGCAGGAAGAGAGGTAAGGATGGAAAGGCTGTTGTTTGGCCATGGCAGGGAAAACACACTCTGGTTTTCATGTTCTCTTTGTCTTTGAGTGCCAGAAAAAAAAAAAAAAGAGAGAGAAGGTGTGCCTCCCTTGCACCCCTCCGTCCCTCTGCTGCTGAGATGGATAAATGGTCCCACCTTCTTAGAAGGACATCAGGACAAAGGTATGTAAATGAAAATAAGTGCAGGCGGCTGTCCTTTGGCATCAGCTGCTGCATGGCATTGTTGTTTGCCATGGGCCTGGCACAGCAGGTACACAGCTCAGCAAATTTCCTTGTGCCCACAGGCTGTGGTGACTTGAATTCAAGCAGAGGGAGTAAATAGAAAGAGCTGCAAACCTCAGCCCACGACCATGGCAAAAGGTGAGTGGGTGTTGTTTCAGTTGCTTGCTGATGGCCAGGACGGACTGTAGTGATGAAAGGCTGTTGTTTGCCATGGCAGGAAAACACCTCTGGTTTTCATGTTCTCTTGTCTTGAGTGCCAGAAAAATAGAGGAGAGGTGCCCTCACCTTGCAACCCTTCCTGCCCTCTGCTGCTGAGATGAGACATGTCACCTTCTAGAAGGACTCAGGACAAAGATATGTAACGACAAATACGTGCGGCTGCTGTCCTTGTGGGAATCAGCTGCTGGCCTGTGCATTGTTGTTGCCATGGACATGGCACAGCAGGTTACAAAGATTGCAAATTTCCTTCTGTGCCACCGGCTGGGTGACTTGAACGTCCGAGTGATGAATAGAAAGAGCTGCAACCTCAGCCAGACCCTGGCAAAGTGACTATGAGTTGTATGTTGTTTCAATTGCTGCTGATGGCAGGAAAAACGTGTTTGTAGTGATTGGAAAGGCTGTTTTTTGCCATGGGCAGGGAACCCACATCTGGTTTTCATGTATGTTCTCTTTGTCTTTGGTGCCAAAAAAGAGAGGAGAGCTGTGCCCTCACCGTGCACCCCTCCTGCCTCTGCTGCTGAGATGGGAGAATGTTCCCACCTCTGCAAAGGGACCTCGGACACAAGCTCTGTAAGAAAATAAGTGCCGCTGGCTGCTTGTGGGCATCAGTGCTGGCATGTCTTGTTGTTGCCCTAGGGCATGGCACAGCAGGTACCAAAGATAGCAAATTTCCTCTGTGCACCGGGCTCTGTTGACTTGAAAATGCAGAGGGATGTAAGTAATATGAAAGAGCCTGCACCACTGCCCAGCCATGGCAAAGGTGATAGGGGGTGTTTCAGTTGCTGCTGATGGCAAGGGACGGAGTGTAAGGCTGGAAAGGCTGTTGTTTGCATGGGCCCGGGAAACACATCTTGGTTTCTGTTCTCTTTGTCTTTGAGTGCCAGAAAACTAGAGGCGAGTGTGCCCCTCAGCTTACACCCCTCCTGCGTCGCTGCTGAGATGGAGAAATTCCCACCTTCTAGAAGGACCTAGGACAAAGCTATGTTAATAAAAAAGTGCAGGCTGGCTGTCCTTGTGGGCCTCAGCTGCTTGAGGGCACGGAGGGGGACTTGTCGTGATGGCAAGGGCTGTTTGTTTGCCATGGGCAGGGAAACACATCAGGTTTTCATGTTCTTCTTGTCTTGAGTGCCAGAACAGAAACAGAAAAAGAGGGAGAGTGTGCCCTCAGGCATGCACCCTCCTGCCCTCTGTGCTGAGATGGAGAAAAGAAAATGTCCCAACTTTTGCCAGAACATCGGGATAACGATATGTAATGAAAACTACAGTGCACCGGCTGGCTGTCCTTGTGGGCTCAGCTGCTGGCATCTGCATTGTTGTTGCCATGGGCATGGCACAGCAGGTACAAGAGATAGCAAATTCCTTCTGTGCACAGCTGTGGTGACTTGAAAGTCAGAGGTGTAATAGAAAGAGTGCAAACCTCAGCCAGACATGCCAAAGGTGAGTGGGATGTTGTTTCAATTGCTGCTGCTGGCAGAAGGAGTGTAAGGATGGAAAGGTGTTGTTGCATGGGCAGGGACACACATCTGGTTTTATTGTTCCTTTGTCTTGAGTGCCGGAAAAATAGAGGAGAGTGTTCCCTCCACGTGGACCCTCCTGCCCTCTGCTGCTGAGATGGCAGAAAAAGTCCCACTTCTAGAAGGACATCAGACAAAAGATTATGTAACGAAAAAATAAGTGCCGGCTGGCTGTCCTTGTGGCATCGCTTGCTGGCATCTGCCATTGTTTTGCCCATGGGCATGGCCACAAGCAGGTACAGAGATAGCAAATTTCCTTCTGTGCCACAGGCTACATGTGGTGAGTGGAAAGTCAGGAGGGATGTAATAGAAAGAGCTTCAACCTCAGCCAGACATGGCCAAGGTGAGTGGGATGTGTTCAGTTGCTGCTGATGGCTAGAAGGACTGTTAGTGAGGAACGCTGTTGTTTGCCATGTGCAGGGAAACACATCTGGTTTTCATGTTCTCTTTGTCTTTGAGTGCCAGCAAACTAGAGGAGAGTGTGCCTCACCTTGCAACCCTCCTGCCCTCGGCTGCTGAGATGGAAAATGCCCCCTTCTCGAAGGACATCAGGCCCAGATATGGTAACGGAAAATAAGTGCAGCTGTGTCCTTGGTGGGCATCAGCTGCTGGCAATTTGTGCATTGTTGTTTGCCATGGACATGGCACACGCAGGTCCAAAGATTGCAAATTCTTCTCGTGCCACGGCTGTGGTGCCTTGAAAGCGAGGGATTTACTAGAAAGCGCTGCAACCTCAGCCCAGGACATTGGCAAAGGTGAGTGGGGATGTTGTTCCAATTGCTTGCTGTTGGGGCCAACGGAAGGACGGAGTGTAAGGATGGACCGGCTGTTGTTAGCATTGTGGCAGGGAAAAACACATCGGGTTTCATGTTCTCTTTGTCTTTGCGTGCCTCTGAAAAAATAGAGGAGAGTGTGCCCTCACCTTGCACCCCTCCTGCCCTCTGCTGCTTGAGATGGCGAAATGTCCCACCTTCTAGAAGACATCAGGTACAAGGTTATGTAAGAAAATAAGTCAGGCTGGCTGTCCTTGGGCATAGCTGATGAGCATGTGCCTTGTGTTGCCATGGGCTGGCACAGCAGGTACAAAGCTAGCAAATTTCTTGTGTGCCACAGGCTTTGGTGACTTGAATGCAGAGTGATGTAATAGACAGAGCTGCAACCACTGACAGGACATGGCCAAAGGTGAGTGGGATGTTGTTTCAATTGCTGCTGATGGCAGGAAGGAGTGTAAGGGATGAAAGGCTGTTGTAGCCATTTGGGCAGGGAAAACACATAGGTTTTCATGTTTCTCTTCTGTCTTTGATTGCCTGAAAACTAGAGGAGAGTGTGCCCTCACCTGCACCCTCCTGCCCTTGCCTGCCTGAGATGTGAGGACAAAGAAATGTCCCACCTTCTAGCCGGACATCAGGGACAAAGTATGTAATGAAACATACGTTGCAGGCTGGCTGTCCTTGTGGGCATTCAGCTGCTGGCATTTGCATTGTTTGTGCCATGGGCATGGGCACCGCAGGTACCAAGCTCGCACATTTCCTTCTGTGCCAAGGCTTGTGGTGACTGAACGCAGAGGGATGTAATAGAAAGAGCTGCAACCCCTGACGATGTGCAAAGGTGAGTGGATGTTGTTTCAATTGCTGCTTGATGGCAGGAAGGAGTGTATGTAGGATGGAACGGCTGTGTTTGCCATGGGCAGTGAACACATCTGGTTTTTCATGTTCTCTTTGTCTTTGAGTGCCAGAAAAATAGAGGAGAGTGTGCCCTTTCAACCTTGCAACCCTCCTGCCTCTGCTGCTGAGATGGAAGAAATGTCCCACCTTTAGAAGGACATCAGGACAAAGCTATGTATGAAATACGTGCAGGGCTGGCTGTCCTTGTGGGCACCGCTGGCTGGCATCTGCATTAGTTGTTGCCATTGGGCATTGGCCCCCACCGCCAGGTTACCAAAGCTAGCAAATTTCCTTCTGTGCAGCTGTGTGACTTGGAAAGCAAGAGGGATGTAATAGCAAGAGCTGCAACCACTGACAGACAGTGCACAGGTGACTGGGATGTTGTTTCAATTGTGACTGTGGCAGGAGGGACTGTAGGTGATGGAAAGGCGTTGTTTGCCATGGGCAGGGAAAACACATCTGGTTTTCATGTTCTCTTTGTCTTTGAAGTGCCAGAAAAATAGAGGAGCGTGTGCCCTCAGCTTTGCCCCCCCTCCTGCCCTCTGCTTGCTGAGATGGAGAACTGTCCCACCTTCTAGACAGGACATCCGGCCAAGATATGAACGAAAATAAGTGCAGTGCTGTCCTTGTGGGCATCAGCTGCTGGCATCTGCCATTGTTGTTGCCATGGGCACATGGCCACGCAGGTACAAAGCTAGCACATTTCCTTCTGTGCCACAGGCTGTTGGTGACTTGAAATGCAGAGGGATGTAATCGAGAAAGAGCTGCAACCTCAGCCAGCCATGGCAAAAGGTGGTGGTTATTTGTTTCAATTGCTGCTGATGGCAGCAGGACTGTAGTGATGGAAAGGCTGTTGTTTGCCATGGGGGCAGGTAACCACATCTGGTTTCCTGTTCTCTTTGTCTTTGAGTGCCAGAAAAAGACGCGGAGGTGTGCCCTCACCTTGCAACCCTCCTGCCCTCTGCTGCGAGATGGAGAAATGTCCCCACCTCCTGCAAGTACATCCGGACAAAGATATGTAATGAAAAATAAGTGCCGGTGGCTGTCCTTGTGGGGCATCAGCTGCTGGCATCTGCATTGTTGTTGCATGGCCCAATTGGCACAGAGGTACAAAGGGCTAGCAACTTTCCTTCTGTGCCCACAGGCTGTGGTGACTTGAAAGCAGAGGGATGTAATAGAAAGCGCTGCACCCACTGACAGACATGGCCAAAGGTGAGGGATGTTGTTTCACTTGCTGCTGATGGCAGGAAGGAGTGTAGTGATGGAAAGGCTGTGTTTCGCCATGGGCAAGGGATTGCGAAACACATCTGGTTTTCAGTTCTCTTTGTCTTTGAGTGCCAGAAAAATAGAGAGAGAGCGCGAGGTGCCCTCAGCTTGCACCCCTCCTGCCCTCTGCTGCTGGAGATGGAGGAAATGTCCCACCTTCGCAAGGGACATCAGGGACAAGGATATGTAATGAAAATAAGTGCAGGGCGGCTGTCCTTTTGTGGGATCAGTGCTGGGCAAATCTGCATTGTTGTTGCCATGGGCATGGCACCGCAGGTTTTTACAAAAGCTAGCAAATTTCATTCCTGTGCCACCAGGCTCTGGTGACTTGAAAGTCAGAGGGAATGTACTAGAAAGAGCTGCAAACACTGGCAGGACATGGCAAAGGTGTGAGTGGGATGTTGTTTCAGTTGCTGCGATGGCAGCAAGGAGTGTAGACGGAGATGTATTGATGGAAAGGCTGTTGTTTGCCATGGGCCAGGGAAAACACATCAGGTTTTTCATTGTTCTCTTTGTCTTTGAGTGCCAGAAAAGAGGAGAGTTGCCCTCAGCTTGCACCCCCTCCTGCCCTCTGCTGCTGAATGGAGAAATGGTCCCAACTTCTGCATAAGGACCAAAGAACATCGGGACAAAGCTATGTAATGAAAATACGTTGAGGCTGGCGTCCTTGTGCGGCCTCAGCTGCTGGCAATCTGCATGTTGTTCGCCACTGTTGCCATGGGGCCTGGCACAGCAGGTACAAAGCTAGCAAATTTCCTTCTGTCCACAGGCTTTGTGGTGACTGCAAGTCGAGGGATGTAATCGAAAGAGCTGCAACCTCCAGCCAGGGACATGGCAAAGGTGAGTGGGGATGTTGTTCAGTTGCTGCTGTTGGCAGGAGGAGTGTTGTAAGTATGGGAAAGGCTGTTGTTATAGCCATGGGCAGGGAAAACATCCGGTTTTCCATGTTTCTCTTGTCTTTGAGTGCCTGAAAAATAGAGAGAGAGTGTGCCCCTCACCTTGCCACCCCTCCGCCCTATGCTGCTGAGATGGAGAATTTCCACCTTCTAGAAGGGACATCAGGACAAAGATATGTAATGAAATAGTTTGCAGGCTGGCTGTCCTTGTGGGCATTCAGCGCTTGCATGTGCATTGGTTGTTGCCATGGGCATGGCACAGGCAGGTACAAAGCTAGCAAATTTCCTTCTGTGCCACGGCTGTGGGTGACTTGAATGAGATGGATGTAATAGGAAAGAGCTGCACCCACTGACAGATATGCAACGTTTGCGTGGGATGTTGTTTCACTTGCTGCTGAGGGCAGGAAGGAGTTGTAGTGATGGAAAAGGCTGTTGTTTGCCATGGGCAGGGGGAAACACATCTGTTTCATGTTCTCTTTGTCTTGAGTGCCATAAAAATAGAGGAGTAGTCGTGGCCCTCACCTTTGTGACACCTCCTGCCCCTGCTTGCTGAGATGGAGAAAAGTCCCCCCTTCTAGAAGGACATCCAGGACAAAAGCTAGTAATGGAAAATAAGTGCAGGCTGGCTGGTCCTTTGGGCATAGCTGCTGGCATCTGGCCATGTTGTTTCATGGGCATGGCACGCAGGTACAAAGCTAGCAAATTTCCTTCTGTGCCACCCGGCTCTGGGACTTGAAAGTCAGAGGAGTAATAGAAAGAGCTGCCACCACGACAGACATTGGCAACGGTGAGTGTATGTTGTTCAGTTGCTGCTGATGCCGGAGGGACTGAGTGATGGAAAGGCTGTTGTTTGCCATGGGCAGGGAAAACACATCAGGTTTCATGTTCTCTTATGTTCGTTGAGTGCCAGAAAAAGAGGCGGTGTGCCCTCCGCATGCCACCCCTCCTTGCCCTCTGCTGCTGAGATGGAGAAATGTCCCAACTTCTGCCAGAACATCGGGGATACCGATATGTAATGAAAATAAGTGCAGGCTGGCTGTCCTCTGTGGGCACTCAGCTGCTGCATCTGCATTGTTTGTTGCCATGGGCATGGCACAGCCGGTTACAGAGATCGCAAATTTCCTTCTGTGCCACAGGCTTGGTGTGGTGACTGAAAGCTCCGAGGCGATTGTAATAGAAAGAGCTCAAACCTCAGCCAGGACATGACAAAGGTGAGTGGTATGTTGTTTCAATTGCTGCTGATTGCAGGACGGAAGTGTAAGGATTGAAAGGCTGTTGTTTTCATGTGCAGGGAGACACATTGGTTTTCATGTTCTCTTGTCTTTTGAGTTGCCGGAAAAATAGAGGAGCGTGTGCCCTCACTGTGGACCTCCTGCCCTCTGCTGCGAGATGGAGAAAATGTCCCCCCTCTAGAAAGGGACCTCAGGACAAAGATATGTAATAAAAATAAGTTGCAGGCGGCTGTCCTTGTGGGATCTGTTGCTGGCCATCTGCATTGTTGTTGCCATGGGCCATGGCAACCAGAGGTACAGAGATAGCAACTTTCCTTCTGTGCCCAGCTGTGGTGACTGAAGTCAGAGGGATGTAATAGAAAGAGCGGCAACCTCAGCCCGACATGGCAAGGTTGTTGAGTGGGATGTGGTTTCAGTTGCTGCTGATGGCAGGAGGACTGTAGTGATGAAAGGCTGTTGTTTCGCCATGGGCAGGAAACCCATCTTGTTTTTCATGTCTCTTTGTCTTTGAGTGCCAGAAAAAATAGCGGAGAGTGTGCCCTTCACCTTGCAAAAACCTCCTGCCTCTGCTGCTGAGCTGGAGAAAAGAAATGTCCACTTCTAGAAAGGACATCAGGACCAAGATCTGTAACGGAAAATAAGTGGCAAGGCTGGCTGTCCTTGTGGGCATCAGCTGCTGCATGTGCATTGTTGTTTCCATGGACCTGGCACGCAGGTACAAAAGATTGCAAATTTCCTTCTTTGCCACAGCTGTGGGACTTGAAAGTCAGGAGGGATGTAATATGTAATAGAAAGAGCTGCAACCTCAGCCAGACCTGGCAAAGGTGAGTGGGATGTTGTTTCAATTTGTGCTGTTGGCTAGGAAGAGTGAAGGATGGGAAAGGCTGTTGTTAGCCATGGGCAGGGAAAACACATCAGGTTTTCATGTTCTCTTGTTTTGAGTGCTCTGAAAAATAGAGGGAGTTGTGCCCTCACTTGCACCCCCCTGCCCTCTGCTGTGAGATGAGAAATGTCCCACCTTCTAGAAGGCATCCGGACAAAGGTATGTAAGGAAAAATAAGTGGCAGGCTGGCTGTCCTTGTGGCATCAGCTGCTGGCATGTGCATTGTTGTCTGCCTGGCCATGGCACAGCAGGTACAAAGCTAGCAAATTTCATGTGTGCCACAGGCTTCTGGTGACTTGAAATGCCGAGGGATGTAATAGAAGAGCTTCAACCGACTGACATATTGGGCAAAGGTGAGTGTGAGTTGTTTCATTGCTGCTGATGGCAGGACGGAGTGTTATTGTTAGTATGGAACGGCTGTTGTTTGCCATGGGGCAGGGAAAACCCATCTGTTTTTCCTGTTCTCTATGTCTTTGAGTGCCAGAAACAATAAGGAGCGTGTTGCCCTTCACCTTGCAACCCTCCTGCCCCTCTGCTGCTGAGATGAGAAAAGTCCCACCTTTCTAGGAAGGACATTCAGGACAAAAGCTATGTAATGAAAATAAGTGCAGGGTGGCTGTCCTTGTGGGCATCAGCTGCTGGCATCTGCCTTTGTTGTTGCCCTGGGCATGGGCCCAGAAGGTACAAAAGCTAGCCCAAATTCCTTCTGTGCCACAGGCTTGTGGTGACTACTGAACTGCAGAGTGATGTAATAGAAAGAGCTGCAAACCACTGCCAGGTGACTCTGGCAAAGTTGGTGGGATTGTTGTTTCAATTGCCTGTGATGGCAGGAAGGAGTGTAAGGATGGAAAGGCTGTTGTTAGCCATGGGCAGGGAAAACACATCAGGTTTTCATGTTCTCTTTGTCTTTGAGTGCCTGAAAAAATAGAGGAGAGTGTGCCCTCACCTTGCACCCCTCCTGCCCATGTGCTGTGAGATGGAGAATGTCCCACCTTTTAGAAGGACCTTCCGGGGACAAGATCTGGTAATGAAAATAAGTGCAGGCTGGCTGTTTCCTTGTGGGCATCAGCTGCTGGCATGTGCATTGTTGTTGCCATGGGCATGGCCCAGCAGGTGGTTACAAAGCTAGCAAATTTCCTTCTGTGCCACAGGCTGTGGGACTGAAATGCAGAGGGATGTAATAGAAGAGCTGCAAACCACTGACAGCTATTGGCACAAGGTTGGAGTGGGATTTTTTTGTTGTTGTTTTTCAATGCTTGCTGATGGCAGGAAGAGTGTAGTAGTGTGGAAAGGCTGTTGTTTTGCCATGGCAGGGAAACCCATTCTGGTTTTCCTGTCTCTTTGTCTTTGAGTGCCCAGACAAATAGAGGCGCGTTGCCCTCACCTTGGCACCTTCCTGCCCTCTGCTGCTGAGATGCGGGAAATGTCCCACCCTTTCTAGAAGGCATCCGGACAAAAGCTATGTAATTAAAATAAGTGCAGGCTGGCTGTCCTTCGTGGGCATCAGCCTGCGCTGGCATCTGCATTTGTTGTTGCAGGGCATGCACCGCAGGTACAACGCCTAGCAAATTTCCTTCTGTGCCACAGGCTCTGTGGACTTGAACGTCAGAGGGATGTAATAGAAAGAGCTGCAACCACTGACAGACCATGGAAAGGTGAGATGGGATGTTGTTTCAGTTGCTGCTGATGGCAGGAGGGGACTGTTCGTGATGGAAAGGTCTGTTTGTTTGCCATGGGCAGGGCAAACACATCAGGTTTCATGTTCTCTTTGTCTTTGAGTGCAGAAAAAGAGGAGAGTGTGCCTCAGCATGCACCCCTCCTGCCCTCTGCTTGCTGAGATGGAGAAATGTCCCAACTTTCTTCCATACATCGGGAATAAGATATGTAATGAAAATAAGTGCAGGCTGGCTGTCCTGTGGGCATAGTGCTGCATCTGGCATTGTTGTTGCCATGTGCATGCACAGCAGGTACAGAGATTAGCAAATTTCCTCTGTGCCCCACAGGCTTGTGTGGGACTTGAAAGTCAGAGGGATGTAATAGAAAGAGCTGCAACCTCAGCCAGACATGGCAAAGTGCGTGGCTGTTGTTTTCAATTGCTGCTGATGCAGGAGGAGTGTAAGGATGGGAAGGCGTTGTTTGCCATGTGCAGGGCGGAAAACACCACATCTGGTTTTCCTGTTCCTTTGTCTTTGAGTCCAGAAAAATAGAGGAGAGTGTGCCCTCACCTTGCAACCCTCCTGCCCTCTGCTGGTGAGATGGAGAAAAGTCACACCTTCTGGAAGGACATCAGGACAACATATGTGATGGAACCTAAATTGAGGCTTGGTGTCTTGTGGCATCAGTGCTTGGGCATGTGCCTTGTTGTTGCCATGGGCATGGCACCGCAGGTACAAAGATATCACATTTCCCCTTCTGTGCCACAGGTTGTGGTGACTTGCACTGCCGAGGGATGGTATGTAATAGAAAGAGCTGCACCTCAGCCCGACATGGCAAATAGGTGAGTGGGAATGTTGTTTCAGTGCTGCTGATGGCAGGAAGACTTTAAGTGATGGAAAGGGCTTGTTGTTGCCATGGGCAGGGAAACACATCTGGTTTTCATGTTCTCTTTGTCTTTGAGTGCCCCAGAAAACATTAGGGAGAGTGGGCCCCTCAGCTTTGGCACTCCCTTCCTGCCCTCTGCTGCTGAGATGGAGAAAGAAATGTCCCACCTTCTATAAGGACATCAGGACAAAGCTTATGTAATGAAAAATAAAGGCAGGCGCTTCCTTGTGGGCATTCAGCTGCTGGCCTGTGCATTGTTGTGCCATGGGGCATGCCCAGCAGGTACACAGCTAGAAATTTCCTCTGTGCCACAGCTTTGTGACTTGGAAATGCCAGAGGGATGTAATAGAACGAGCTGCAACCACTGACAGACATGCAAAGGTGAGTGGGATGTTGTTTCACTTGCTGCTGCATGGGCCAGGAAGGAGTGTAGTGATGGAAAGGCTGTTGTTTTGCCATGGGCCAGGGGAAAACACATCTGGTTTTCATGTTCTTTTCTTTCTTTGTCTTTTGGTGCCCTGCAAAAATAGAGAGAGGTGCCCTCCACCTTGCCACCCCCTGCCCTCTGTGTGAGATGGAGAAATGTCCCACCTTCTCGAAGGACATCAGGACAAAGATATGTGATGAAAATAAGTGCAGGCGGCTTTTTCCTTGTGGGCATCAGCTGCTGGCCTCTGCATTGTGTTGCCATTGGGCATGGACGGTGTACCAGATTGCAAATTTCCTTCTTGTTGCCACAGGCTGTGGTGACTTGAAAATGCAGAGGGATGTATCGAAAGAGCTTCAACCTCACGGCCAGCCCATGGCAAAGGTTGAGTGGGGGATGTTGTTTTCAAATTGCTGCTGATGGCAGGAAGGAGACAGTAAGGATGGAAGGCGTTGTTTGCATTGGGCAGGGAAAAACACATCTGGTTTTCATGTTCTCTTTGTATCTTTGAGTGCCGCGAAAAGAAAAATAGAGGAAGTGTCCTCACTGTGGTACCCTCCTGTGGCCTCTGTGCTGAGGGATGGAGAAATGTCCACCTTCTTAGAATGACATCAGACAAAGATATGTAACGAAAATAAAGTGCAGGCTGGCTGTCCTTGTGCGCCTTCTGCTGCTGGCATCGCATTTGTGTTGCCATGTTCATGGCCACAGCAGGTACAGAGATAGCAAAATTTCCTTCTGGCCACCAGGCGGGTGACTTGAAAGCAGAGGGATGTAATAGAAAGAGCTGCAACCTCCAGGCCAGCCATGCAAAGGTGAGTGGGATGTTGTTCAGTTGCTGATGATGGCAGGAAGGACCTGTCGTTATGGACAGGCTGTGTTTGCCTATGGGCAGGGAAACACATCTTTGGTTTTCATGTTCTCTTTGTCTTGAGTTCCCGGCAGAAAAAATAGAGGAGAGTGTGCCCTCACCTTGCACCCTCCTGCCCTCTGCTGCTTGAGATGGAGAAATGTCCACTTCTAGAAGGACATTCAGGACCAAGATATGTAACGAAAAAAGTTGCAGACTGGCTGTCCTTGTGGGCATCAAGCTGCGGCCTGTGCACTCGTTGTGCCATGGACATGGCACAGCAGTACAAAAGATTGCAAATTCCTTCTGTGCCACAGGCTGTGGTGCCTGAAGTCAGCGGGCACTGTAATAGAAAGAGCTGCCAACCAGCCAAGACATGGGCAAAGGTGAGTGGGCTGTTTGTTTCAATTGCTGCCTGTTGGCATGAAGGAGTGTAAGGATGGCAAGGTTTGTTGTTAGCCATGGGCAGGGAACACATTCCGTTTTTCATGTTCTCTTTGTCTTTGAGTCTGCCAGACAAATAGAGGAGAGTGTGCCCTCACCTGCACCCCTCCTGCCCTCTTTCTGCTGAGATGGGGAAATGTCCCACCTTCTAGACGGACTCCGGACAAAGCTATGTAATGAAACTAAGTGCAGGCTGGCTTCCTTGTGGGCATCAGCTGCTGGCATGTGCATTGTTGTTGCCAATGGCATGGACAGCAGGTACAAAGATAGCACATTCCTGTGTGCACCGCTCTGTGCTTAAATGCAGAGGGATGTAATAGAAAAAGAGCTGCAAACCACTGACAGATTATGGCAAGGTTGGAGTGGGATGTTGTTTCATTGCGCTATGGCGCGCAGGAAGGAGTGTAGTGATGGAAAGGCTGTTGTTTGCCATGGGCAGGGAAACACATCTTGTTTTTCATGTTCTCTGGTCTTTGAGTGCCAGACAATAGAGGAGAGTGGGCCCTCACCTTGGCAACCCCTCCTGGCCCTCTGCTGCTGAGCTGGAGAAAATGTCCCACTTCTAGAAGGACATCAGGACAAAGCTATGTAATGGAAAAAAATAAGTGCAGGTGGCTGTCCTTGTGGCAATCAGCTGCTGCATCTGCATTGTTGTTCCATGGGCATGGCACAGCAGGGTACAAGCTAGCAAATTTCTTCTGTGCCCAGGCTGTGTTGGACTTGAAATGCAGAGGATGAATAGAAAAGAGCTGCAACCACTGCAGAATGGCAAAGGTGAGGGGATTTTGTTTCAATTGCGCTGACTGGCAGGCAGGTCGTTTGTTGTACAGATGGAACGGCTGTTGTTTGCAGTGGGAGGGAAACACATCTGGTATTCATGTTCTCTTTGTCTTTGAGTGCAGAACACGAGCGGAGAGTGGCCCTCACTGTGGACCCTTCCTGCCCTCTGCTGCTGAGATGGAGAAATGTCCCACTTCTAGAAGGACACATTCAGGACAAAGATAGTAACGAAAATACAGTGCAGGCTGGCTTGTCTTGTGGGCATCAGCTGCTGGCATCTGATGTTGTTGCCCATGGCATGGCAAGCAGGGGTTACAGAGATAGCACAAATTTCCTTTGTGTGCCACAGCTCTGGTGACTTGCAATGCCAGAGGGATGTATAGAAGAGCTGCTGCAACCTCAGCCAGACATGGCAAACAGGTGGTGGGATGTTTTTTCAATTGCTGCTGATTGCAGGATAGGAGTGTAAGGATGGAAAGGCTGTTTTGCAATGGGCATGGAGGGAAAACACATCTGGTTTCATGTTCTCTTTGTCTTTGAGTGCCAGAAAAATAAGAGGAGAGTGTGCCCCTCACCTTGCAACCCTCCTGCCCTCTGCGCTGAGATGGGAAGAAATGTCCCACCTTCTGCAAGGGACATTCAGGACCAAGATAGTAAACCGAAAATAAGTGCAGGCTGGCTGTCCTTGTGGGCATCGCTGCTGGCCTGATGCATGTTGTTGGGCCATGGACATGGCACCGGCAGGTACCAAAAGATTGCAATTTCCTTCTGTGCCACAGGCTGTGGTGACTTGAAGTCAGAGGAATGTTAAAAAATCGCTGCAACCTCCAGCCAGACATGGAAAGGTGAGTGGGATGTTGTTTCTAATTGCTGCTGTTGGCAGGGAAGGAGTGTAAGGAGGAAAAGGCTGTTGTTAGCCATGGGCAGGGAAACCATCAGGTTTTCATTTCTCTTTGTCTTTGAGTGCCTGAAAAATAGAGGAGACGTTGTGCCCTCACCCTTGCACCCCCTCCGCCCTCTGCCTGCTGAGATGGAGAAATGTCCCACCTTCTCGAGGACATCACGGACAAAGGTATGTAAGCACCTAAGTGCAGGCTGGCTGTCCTTGTGGGCGGGCATCAGCTGCTGGCCGTGCATTGTTGTTGCCATGGCAGGCACAGCCGGTACAGCTAGCAAATTTCCTTCTGTGCCACCGGCTGTGGTGACTTGGAAAGCAGAGGAGGGATGTAATAGAAAGAGCTGCAACCACTGACAGACCTGGCAAAGGTGAGGGGATTTTGTTTTTTCAATTGCTGCTGAAGTGGCAGGAGGGACTGTAGTGATGGGAAGGCTGTTGTTTGCCATTGGCAGGGAAACACATCCGGTTTTCATGTTCTCTTTTGTCTTTGATTTGCCGAAAAAAAAGGAGAGTGTACCCTCAGCTTGCCCCCCCTCCTGCCCGCTGCTGCTGCGATGGAGAAATGTCCCAACTTCTGCCAGAACCTGGGGACAAAGAATGTAATGAACATTAAGGCAGGCTGGCTGTTCCTTGTGGGCATAGCTGCTTGGATCTGATTGTTGTTGCCATGTGCATTGAACAGCAGGTACAGGATAGCAACTTCTTCTGTTGCCACAGGCTGTGGTGACTTGAAAGTCAGAGGGATTGTAATAGAACGAGCTGCAACCTCAGCCCGACAAGGCAAAGGTGCGTGGGCTGTTGTTTCAATTGTGCGATGCAGGGACGAGTTGTAGGATGGAAAGGCTGTGTTGCCATGGGCAGGGAAACACATCTGGTTTTCATGTTCTCTTTGTCTTGAGTCAGAAAAAGAAGAGGGAGAGTGTGCCCTCACCTTGCACCCTCCTGCCCCTGCTGCTAAGATGGAGAAATGTCCACCTTCTCGAAGGACATCAGGACCAAAGCTATGTAATGAAACTAAGTGCAGGCTGCTGTCCTGTGGGCATCAGTGCTGGCATGTGCCACTTGTTGTTGCCATGGTCATGGACAGCAGGTACAAAAGATAGGCAATTTTCCTTTCTGTGCCACAGGCTGTGGTGACTTGCAATGCAGGGAGGCTGTCATGAAAGAGCTGCAAAACCACTGAAGGACATGGCCAAAGGTGGAGGGGATGTTGTTTCCATTGCTGCTGATGGCGCAGGAAGGAGTGTAGGATGGAACAGGCTTGTTGTTTGCCATGGGCAGGGAAACAATCTGGTTTTCATGTTCTCTTTGCTTTGCGGCCAGAAAAAGAGAGCGAGTGTGCCCTCAAGCTTGCACCCCTCCTGCTCTCTCTTCCGTGATGGCGAGATGTCCCACCTTCTAGAACGGACCTCAGGACACAGATAAGTAATACAATACGTGCAGGCTGGCTTAGTTGCTGTTAGTGGGGCATCAGCTGCTGGCATGTGCCATTGTTTGTTGCCATGGGCATGGCACAGCAGGTACCAAAGATAGCAAATGTCCTCTGTGCACAGGGTCGTTGTGGACTTGAAATGCAAGAGGGACTATGAATAGAAAAGAGCTGCAACCTCGCCAGACATGGCAACGGTTGAGTGGCGATGTGTTTCCAATGGTTGTGATGGCCCAATGGTAAGAGTGTAAGGATGGAAAAAGCAGTTTTTCCATTGGGCAGGGAAAACACATCTGGTTTTCATTGTTTCTCTTTGTCTTTGAGCGCAAGAAAAAGAGAGAGACGAGATGGCCCTCCGCTTGCACCCCTCCTGCCCTCTGCTGCTGCGATGGAGAAATGTCCCACCTTCTAGTAAGACATCAGGGACAAAGCTAGTAATGAAAATAAGTGCAGGCTGGCGTCCTTGTTGGGCATCTGCTGCTGGCATCTGCATTGTTGTTGCCATGGGCATGCACAGCAGGTACAAGCTAGCAAATTCCCTTTGTGCCACAGGACTCTGGTTGACTTGAAATGCGAGGATTTACTTAGAAAGAGCTGAACCTCAGCCAGACATGGCAAAAGGTTGAGTGGGGTTGTTGTTTCAATTGCTGTGATGGTAAGGAAGGGTGTTTAAGGATGGAAAGGCTTTGTTGTTTGCCAATGGGCCAGGGAACCAATCTGGTTTTCATGTTCTCTTTTGTCTTTGGAGTGCCAGACAAAGGAGAGGAGAGTGTTCCCCTCACCTTGCAACCCTCCTGCCCTTGCTTGCTGAGATGGAGAAATGTCCACCTTCTAGACGACATCAGGACAACGCTATGTAATGAAAATAAGTGCAGTGCTGGCGTCCTTGTGGCATCAGCTGCTGGCATGTGCATTTGTTTTTGCCATGGCCCGGCACAGCCGGTACAAAGCTAGCAAATTTCCTTCTGTGCCACAGGCTTTGGTGACCTTGAAACTGCTAGAGGGAGTAATAGAAAGAGCTGCAACCTCAGCCAGACATGGCAAAGGGAGTGGGATGTTGTTTCACTTGCTGCTGATGGGCAGGAAGAGAGGTAAGGATGGAAAGGCTGTTGTTTGGCCATGGCAGGGAAAACACACTCTGGTTTTCATGTTCTCTTTGTCTTTGAGTGCCAGAAAAAAAAAAAAAAGAGAGAGAAGGTGTGCCTCCCTTGCACCCCTCCGTCCCTCTGCTGCTGAGATGGATAAATGGTCCCACCTTCTTAGAAGGACATCAGGACAAAGGTATGTAAATGAAAATAAGTGCAGGCGGCTGTCCTTTGGCATCAGCTGCTGCATGGCATTGTTGTTTGCCATGGGCCTGGCACAGCAGGTACACAGCTCAGCAAATTTCCTTGTGCCCACAGGCTGTGGTGACTTGAATTCAAGCAGAGGGAGTAAATAGAAAGAGCTGCAAACCTCAGCCCACGACCATGGCAAAAGGTGAGTGGGTGTTGTTTCAGTTGCTTGCTGATGGCCAGGACGGACTGTAGTGATGAAAGGCTGTTGTTTGCCATGGCAGGAAAACACCTCTGGTTTTCATGTTCTCTTGTCTTGAGTGCCAGAAAAATAGAGGAGAGGTGCCCTCACCTTGCAACCCTTCCTGCCCTCTGCTGCTGAGATGAGACATGTCACCTTCTAGAAGGACTCAGGACAAAGATATGTAACGACAAATACGTGCGGCTGCTGTCCTTGTGGGAATCAGCTGCTGGCCTGTGCATTGTTGTTGCCATGGACATGGCACAGCAGGTTACAAAGATTGCAAATTTCCTTCTGTGCCACCGGCTGGGTGACTTGAACGTCCGAGTGATGAATAGAAAGAGCTGCAACCTCAGCCAGACCCTGGCAAAGTGACTATGAGTTGTATGTTGTTTCAATTGTCTCGCTGGATGGCAGGGAGGGTACCTGTAGTGGACTGAAAAGGCTTGTTGTATTGTTTTGCCATGGCAGGGAAAAAACCACATCTGCGTTTTCATAATTCTCTTTGTTGTTTTGGAAGTGCCAGAAAAAAATTATGGACGAGGGGGAGTGTGGCCCCGCACCTTTGGCCCCCTTCTGACCTCTCTTGCTTTCAGATGGAAGAAACAAAAATGTCCCATCTTTCGACTAGCTAACATTCAGGGCAAAAAAACGGAAAAGGTAAGTTATCAAAAAATATTGTCCAGGCGGAGAGGATATGAGGAGCATGTGGCACAGTGCTTTTGTTTTTAAATTTAATGGCAGTAGACTGCCTAGATAATGACAGAATGAATGTGACAATAGAATGGTATATAATCACTGTACCTTGATAAAAGTATCCAGGGTGCAGGAAGGGAGGTGTGGAGATGCTGTGTTGCAACTGCTTTTTTGCTCTTGAAAGCTGTATGAGAATGGAAGACTCAAGTAAATAGTTTGATTTCTTTTTAATGTGTCTGGATAAAAGATCCATCTGGCAAATTGAATAACTGAGTGGTAAAGGGACATAGATACCTCACTGTTTCATGGAACTTTTCAGTTAAGCATCTGAGCACTCTGTACGGAACTTGGGAGTATAAGTATTAGAGGGTCATGGAATATCTTGATTTGGAAGAGACCACGAGGATCATGGAGTCCACCTCCTGGTTCCACACCGGACCTCCTGTGAGTCAAGCCCTGTGTCTGAGAGCATTGTGCAAATGCTCTTTGACCTTTGTCAGCTCAGTGCCAAACCACTGCCCTGAGGAGCCAGTGCCAAACTCCATGTATCTAGTTCATCCTGCAGAATGATGCCAAGAACAGTTATAGAGATCGACTTACAAACAAAATTCTTGTCTTGAACTAATGGTACACTCATCATTCCAAAGAAAAAAAAAAAAAGAAAAGCCACATTCTTATAGTGGCATTTTACATTTACAGTATTGTCAGATTTTTGTAATTCTGTTGTGTCAAATCAAGATTATCTCATCATGAAATAATGACCAAATTCTCTTTTTATATCTAAACATACAAATCTTAAAGGAAACAATGCTGTTCAAGAACACATTACAAGCATTTTTCTCATTCCCTCTGGCAGCAGAGTGCAGGACACAGTTTGCTTTTACTTGGAGGCGCATCCAGTACACCTGGAATCGACTGCCCCAGGGGTGGGAACACAGCCCTGCCATTTGTCATGGGCTGATCCAGGTGAGCTGCAAACTTGTGTGAGCTCCTGAAACACCTGCAATACAATGGGATGGCATCATCGTGTTGGGGCAACCACAGCAGGATAGGTTCTGAGGAATGGAGGGGGAAAGAAAAAGAAAAAGGAGAAAGAAAAAGAAGAAAAGGATTCACATCCCTCCAAAAGCCAGTTTTGCCATTTGATTGCAAAGTAGATCAAAGGAATTTCATGGACAGGACATTTCGGAGCTCTTCAGGGAAATTATAAAATAGCAAGATGTACATTGTCAGATTCCCATGGGTAATAAAAAAATTAAAAACTGGCTATGTCTTCCAACCGACCCCAGAGCAAAAAAGGAACACACGAAGCTTTCTTTGTTGTGATTGTAAACCTTTCTCTTGAAGTGGACCCAAACAACACAAGGAGGAAATGAACAATGATTTCACATGGAGCCCTGAGCAGCAACAGCTTCTGAACAAACTGAAGAGGGGATGTGCATACAGCAGCCCTTGGGACAGTCTGGGCAGGACAGGATGTAAAAAACGTGCTGTGCATTGCAGCCAGGGTCAGTGGCCCCACTTGGAGCCTCTGGCAGAAAGCCCCAGGGAAGACTCTTTCCTTTTTTGTCTTAGTGAATACCTCAGCCCACAAGTTTTTCCGTTTTACCTCTCCGTTTTTGTTTCCCAGTTCTCTCCTTTCATCCCTTTGGGAAAGGGGGAGAGTGATGTGGAACAGGGTGGGAGTGCAGTTTTCGTTTTAGATTGCCGCAAGGTTTAATGAGGGCACTGCCAAGGAGGTTAGCCATTTCATTTCTCACAAACATGGCCATTTTGCTTTTGCTTCCATACTCACTCATACAAACAGCCAGTATTACTGGAAGATGGATACAGGGCTACACAGTGGGGCAGGGAAGTTGTTTTTTAACTTGAGCAGGATTCCTTGCTTAGAAATTGTGAGGTCCCATATGGATATTCTAAAAGAACATGCCCCCACTCCAATCACTGCTGCACAGGTTTTATTTCTAATTTTTTTAAAAAAAACTGATTCAGATGAGCTCTTTTGGTTTATGGGTGTTCTTGGGCAAAAACGGTTCTGCAAGTGGTTGGTGTGATTCCTCGGGAAAGTTGCTTCTCCCAGCCCAACGGGCTCATGTCCCCTAAGTCGAAACCCCCAGATCCCGTTTTGTGTCAGGGAAATGGTTTTTACAAACAGATTCAAGGCTGCTGACCAAATGTTTTCTAATATCACACTGGGCCTTGCTCCAGTGTCTGTTTCATCTCAGGGCCCCAGCACATTACGGGTGCACCCCTTCAAAAGGCTTGTGGGAACACTGAGGCTCTTGCACTTGGGGCTCCAGGACATCCTGCTGCTTGTTGTCGTAAACAAACAGCCTTCCCTAGACAGAACATCGCCTCCCTGGAAGCTCTTGGAAATATTAGTTTGCTGAAGAATCCGAATATTTAAATTGGCCATGGTTATCTAATCTAACACCTAATTTGTTTGCAAGAGGGAGATTGAGGCTTTGTCGCTACCCATCCATTTCACCACTTCTGAGTAAAAAAGTAACTTTCTGTTTTGCCTTTACCAAGGTCTGATTGTAATGTAAACAAACCGTGTTTATCAGGAATGTTTGTCTGGAAATCCTTTGTGGAGGGTTCTCTGAGAATCTGATTTTTTTTTCTTTCCTGGAGGGGGACTGGTTGAAAATGAAAAAATTTCAGACATTGTAAGGAATAATTATAATAAAACACAATTAATTATTAATAGGCATTCTGATCAGGGTGGAATGGTCACTTCGTATTCAGAATCACAGAATCATCGAAACTCTGTAATTTTGTATTTGCGAACCTCCAATTCCAAAAACAGCAAAGAGTTATTCTAGGGGGGCTTGGTAATCTTGTCAAACTTTGTCTATAAACTAAATAACTGTTAACCATAATTAAATTTCTAGGAGGCATTGGAGATGGAGAAAAATTAACAGAAGAAAAGATAGAAAAAAAAGAAATTAACCTTCCTGTAATTCTCTGTGCTGTACCCCCGTGGTTGTCAACACCTAATGCAATATTGAAATTTCAATTGGAAAATTGAAAGCTGCCCTTAACAAAAAAACATCTAAATTTGTTATTGAAATCACACTAAGGATCAATAAATCCAAATGCTTCTAGCATAACCACGATTATAGGCAGTGTTTAGACAAGCTCTTACAGGAAAACCATGAACACAAGGCTAAAAAGAGACTAAGTGATGCACTCTGCACGACTACTCAGTGAAGTATTCATAATGCAGGAGTCTGATCTGATTACAGATGCTGTGCTTTAAGTACCCCTTATCATATCTTTTTTTTTCACTATTCTTAGGAAAATATCCTAAACTCAGGGTATCAGATACCAATAAGAAAGAACTCTTACATCGTTCTTATACGTCTAAAGATCTGAAATGTTTGGGAGGGCAAAATTGGTTGTGATGGGAGTGACTTCTGTGACCTCCCTTCCAAACAAGTGTCATTATTTTCCTCCTTTTGTAAGAGAAGAAAACTTCTTCCACGGTGAAGCATGGACCAGGTCTGCCCCAGGGAGGCTTGTGGATTCTTCCTTCTCTGGAGGATGTTTCCAGAGCCGCCTGGACCGCCCCGCCTGTGGCAGGGTGGCCTGCTGTAGGAGGCCTTTTGCAGGGGTTGGACTCAGTGATCTCTGGAGGTCCCTTCCAAAAGGCCCAGTGCCTTTGTGCTGCTGTCGGTTTTACTTTCTTGCTTTCTTGCACGCCGTGCAGGTGTTTCAGAAGAGAGAAAAGCACGGCAGGGCATCAGCTGATTTCGTGTGGTTGGTAAAGCTTTGTGCTGAGAACTGGGCTTGACTGGTGCACCTGGGAAAAGGAACTGTGTGAAAAAAAAGTCTGCCGAGGCGGCCAGAGGGATCACTTTTCCCGCGGTGAGCTTATCTAAAGGTAGGTCCTTGCTTGGTTGAAAGCTTCTGCTTTTAAAGGATTCAGCTTTTTGTTTGTTAGAAGTTAAGGTTTAGTTTTTTTTAATAAAAAACAGCCAGGCCTGCCAGTTTTCTTTTTTTACCTCAGTATTTTTTTTTAGCAAGGGAAAGGTTGGAAGATTTGCTTGTGAGATGCGTTTCTGCTTAATGGAAAAAGATTGGAGAGAGAGGAAAAGCAAAGGTCCAAGGGCTTGCCTCGTGCATAGGCACCACATGGCAATCTGCAACCATTTTTCCCCCCCTGCACAAAGGCAGGAGCAGTCACCAAGCTTGGCTGGGCCATGGAAGGGGAGCAGACAAAAACATCTGGACCGGACCCCAGACGAGTGCTGTTTCTGCAGGTTGGTTTGTTCTTCTGTGCTGGCTTTTTTTGCTTCTCACATCCCTGTTGCTTCAGCGGTTAGATTTTTTCATTGCTCAGTTGCTTAGCTAAGGAAACTCAGGAACAGCATTTTTGTTTCCAGCCTGTTGCCAACGCCTGTTGAATCCCTCGATTGCTTGGATGGGGGGTTGGAAGCAGATGCCTGTGCTGATGGTTCTCCCGCCAGGATTTGGGGGATGGGATGAGTCTTCCACAACCAAGGGTACGTTGACAGGACTAGGGCTGGGGATCGGGCCACGCGGGGGTCGAGTTCCAGTGGTGCTTTGCTCTCGTTCTTAGTGCTTGTTTTTGCTCAGGTGAGGGCAGGGGAAGGTTTTGGGGGAACCTCATGAACCGATGCCTTGCAGACGGGGGTTTGCGCGAGAACGAAGGGGGGAAGAGGGAAGGAGGCCGAGAGCGCTCCTGTTGTGACAAGCCACGGAGGGCTGTAGCGGAGGGCTGCATCAGTCAAAAACAAACCCAGAGATCCACGGGAGGTTGTGAAGGTGAGCTGTGGCCTCCAAGTAACGGGCAGGGAAAGGGATTGTGGCATTGCTCGTGCGTTTGGTTGTTCTTTGTGTGTTACGGGTTCTTTTTTTTTGTCGTTTTAAAGTTGACTTTGTGCATTTTGGATACCACTGCTGGGTCCCAGTTTGGGTGTGTACGGAACAAAGGTGGATGGCCAAGTCTTTTTGATTGGAGGTCCTTGTGAATGAAAGCAGTCCTAGGATTTGAGATCCAACTATTTCAGCCAGTGGCATCATCCAGGATGTTAGGAGTTGGGCCGGGTAGGGGAGGGATGAGGCAACAAGGGGACGTTGGGGTAAGGTAAGGGAATTTATAAAGCAGTCTCGACCAGCAGTTCTGTGTTTTCTCCCCTCTCCTCCTTTTTTCCTACCAGGTGTGAAAATATAGATTGGTGCTTGCAAAACCGCCCTTGTGAAATTTAACAAAATCAAAAGGACTCTAGTGTTTGGATTTGAACAAATGGGCCCCAGCACTGCAAGGTACGCTGCTGGGAGGGGAGGAAGCGTTCATTTCGCCTGAGGCAGGGAAGGCCCCTCCAGATGGATGCCACTGAGGGCCAGTTTGTACGAGGCTCAACAAGAGCAAGCGCCAGGTTTGCGCTTGGTCATGCCCGGATCCCCGTGCCACTTCTCCAGGATTTGCTGGGGGTAGAATTCCAAGCCACCCACTGGGTTCCAGAATGTTTTGGGGGCTGGGGGCTGTTGGAATCTTCTGGCCCTGTGGGACTGGTCTTTGCCTCCCCAACCCTGTCGTCATGGTGGAGCAGCCTCCTTGGTGGCCCTCAGGTTGAGTGGATGTTCATAAGGCCTTAGAATGAAGGGATGAGGAGCACGGTTGCGTGCTGCGTTCCCTTCATTGGAGCGCTGGAGCTCTGAACTTGAGCAGCTCGTCGCTTGTTGCACCTTGTGCACCGACTGAGTTAGCTTTGTCTTCACACCGTCCCTTGTGCAGCTTCTTGTAGGTAAGCTGGAGACAGTTCTGTGGGAAAAGAGACGGGGTGGGCAAGAGTGGAGTGTTTGAGAAACTGGGCTGGCTGGCGGAAGCTCATTCGGATCACATTTTATCTCCATTCAGCAGAAGGGGCTGGAGATTCATGATCCTTGAGGTTTCCCTTTCCAAGCCCTGCCGCCATTCTGTGATTTCTCTCGATATTGCTTACTTCTGACCATCAGGTTTTAATTTTTCAAATCCCCGTAAATATGCATTCCAAACGCTACCATAAAAGTGGGCCATTTGTCCCCAATGGTTTTTTCCCCTTGTTGTCTTTGGGTAAAAACCGTGGAAGGAAATGACCTGCTCTTTCCCTTCTACCCTCCTCCCACCCTCTGCCTGCTTCCCTGGTGCAGCTTTTTGGTTCGTGGAGGACCAAAGAAGCAAAAAGTGACAAGGAAACGGCTGCGATAATTCGAGGATTTGTCTAACTCGTTTCTGATTCTCCTTGCCAGGTACCTTTGCCCCATGGTTTGTCCCCCCACATTGCTTTTTACTTTAGCAGCCCTGGACGTCCCGTGTTTTTAGAGTAACAACCCAGGGGCCTCCTCCAAGCTTTGATTGGAAACGCTGGTTTTTCACGTTGATGGAGTTTTTCACGTGCTCTCCAAGCTCAAAGCCCTCAGGGAACGGATGCTGTCTGTGTTTGCTTCTAGACCCACTGGTCTACAGGAGGGAAAAAACCAATCTCTTAGGCAAAAGAGTCCTAGCCCCCGCTGTTGCAGGAGCTGCACAGCATTCAGGCCAGGGTACACCAGGCAGGGGCTTCGGTGGCTTCGGCCTTGTGTGCAGTGTGCCCGACCCGCTGTTAGGGGTAGGCACAGCAGAGATGTGAAAACAGAGAAAATACAGTGTGTTTCTTTTTCAGTTCCCGCTTGTCACACCTACGGTGATATGGCCTCCATGTGGGCGTGCCAGCGGAGGATTCAAGCTGTGGGGCCTGACCTGGATGGACAGAGGTATTTAGCTTAGGATTAGAGTATGAAGCTTCATTGGTTTTTGTTCCCTGACTGGAGCCAGCAGAGTGAGCCGCCAGACGTGCTCCCTGCTTTCCAAGCAGAAGCTACTCTTTGCCCAGACAGCAGTGCAATGTTGGGCAGGGTTTATAAACTAACCAGAGCCATCTCGCTGTTGTGGTTTGTCCTCTCTACTGATTTTTCCCTTTGAAATAGCTGCAGAAATGGAAATCATTCTCTGCTCTGTTTGGCTCGCTTGTTGGTAGTTGGATTTGGACAACCTGCCTCAGAGAACCGGGCTTGCTTTGTGGCTTGAATGCCCCCCACTGTTTGCACCTTGTAACTGCAGCCGTAGCTTGGTTTCCCTCTTCCCGGTTCTTCCTAGCATGTTTTAAACAGTCAAACCCTTTCCGCACCAAAGAGTGCAGGAAGGGGAGATGGGGAAACCAAACAAAAATGGACACCAGGCCACCTGTCTGCAATTCAATAGTGCCATTGGCTGATTGTCTGCGGTGGGGAGAGATGGCATCCTTTGCATTGCTGGCGTGTTGCCCTGCTGCCAACACCCAGGGACGAAGAAACAGCCGTTTTTTTAGACTTGCAATTTCCTTCTTGAATGTGCCCCCATGATTAAGGACCGACCGTGCCTTTCCTGCAGGCTTTCTTCTGCAGGATGTGCTTCCTCACCTTGAATCCTCCTCGTTCTGTTCCAGGCTCCTCACCCTGGCCTGTGCTCTCTGTTTCAGGACTTGAGAACATGGGGGAAGCCCCTTGCTGGGACCCATGGTGATCGGCAAGCTGTTTTGAATATTCCAGCAGTTGCTGCTGCCCCATGTCAATTTAAAGGGGACCAACGTTGCCCCAGGCCAGCGGATGAAACTCTCCTTGATGGTAAGGCGTTCCAAAGGACCGTCCTTGTTGTTCAATTTTAACCAAGGGCACAAATGGCCTTCAGAGCTGCACTGGTTGCACATGCTCCTCAAGCTCGGTCGCGTTCTTTTTTCATTGTTTTGCAGTGTGCAGAAGGGAATGCAGACCATTTGGAGGCTTGTGCTTTCCTTCCCAGCCGTGCTGGAAGCTCGGGATTGACCGTTGCAATTCTTTGCCGGGTGGGAGGGACATCGTCCTGTTTCATCGAAACATCCACCAAAGGATTGCGAACCCCCTGGTTGGTAGAGGGTGAAGCACGGGCTTTCAGGTCGGCACAAAGCTTAGACTGAGGAGAATGCCACTTCAGTTAAAAGGGCCAGGCATCTCAGCTTAAGAGCTGCTCGCCCTGAACAGGATTGGCTTATTAATGGACCTAAGAGTTTCCCTGTGCGGCCGGTGCCGTTGTTGTCAGAGGACCTTGCCCTTTGGCTTTGGCAAACTGTTGAAAAAAAATTATTACTTTATTGTTACCTATGGCCATTTTCTGCTGGAATAGTCTTACGGAGCGTCCAGGCAAAGCACGTTTCCGAGGGAAATTGTGTTACTTGTGGCTTTTTTTTGGTTTTTTTCAACATTTCAGACCTGAGGAAGTTTGCTTGCATGGCAATATTTTGGGCCCTCTCTTTTCTTTCTTGTTACAGGGTTGGCGGATTTTTCCCCCAGCGGGAGTGTGTGGAACTCAAATTTAAAAATCAAGAACATTCCGAGGCACTTCATCAATTCTGTGGCCAAAGCCAGGTCGCGGGCTGGTTACATTGGATGGTTTCGTGGGGTAAGAGGAAAATGGAGTCTTTTTCCTTTTTTGGGGTGTGCTTCCCATGTTTAATAACTTCTTAATCCATCCCCATACTTGTCCTCTGCTGTGATGATCTTTCATGCCACCACTTTGGGGGGCATAGATTTTGGCCAATCCTCCTGTGTTTATGATGGGACTTGTCAAACTATAAGAACTACTCAGGGAATGGCTTCTTGGGATGGAAAAGGGACCTTTCAAGGTATCAACAAGCTTCCACTTCCCTGCCTCAGGGCTGGGCTGCCCAGCCCGCCACATTTAAATTGAGATTAGACCAGGCTGGCCCCCAAGGGCCCAATCCCAAACCTGCCTTGGGCTCCTCCAGAGATGGGGGAAATCCGGTTTTGCTATGTACTTGGTTGGTAATGTTCTTCCCGTTTTCTGACGTGCTCTGTAGATAGAATGTGCTGTGCTCGGCCTCGGTCCAACGGAGCCAAAAAAAAAAAACAAACCTTAAATGACCTGGTTTCTTCCTTTTGGTTGTGCAGTGCCCAGAAAGAACCGCAGGCCAAAAGATCCTCACCCTTCCTTCGTTTCCTTGGTTGAAGGCCGCCCAAAAGCAGAAAAGCGGCGGGACATCCCTGAGCGGGGGGAAGGTGGAGAGAAGGACAGGGTGTTTTGGCTGCTTTGTGAACCTGGGAGAAAGGCATCTTCTCCACTCTGGTCGTTGATGTAAGAAACAGCCATTTCCTGAGTACCTTCTCTGGGCTGGGCCATCTAAAGAGAGAAAGGCGAGATCCATTTATTCTAAGCCGGGGGCATTGTGATGAATAGCCGTGGGAAGACCATGCAATGGGGGAAGGGTGATGGCTGAAAAAAGATTCAAGTGAGGCAGATGCTCCTAACGAGACAAGCACACATTGTGGTTTGGCTTTCCCCCAAAGCCGGCTGGGCCCTTAGTGGATGGTTTGTGTTGGGAGGGCCAAGCCAAAGGGAAACTTGAATTAAGGAAGCTCCAAACGGGACGGGTGGGGCACGGTGTTTCTTTTAGTTCCCCCAGGTCCTCCCAGAGTGCCGCTGAGTTTTCATTGAGCGCCGGGGGGTTTTTGCAGGGGATTATTACCCCCCTGTTTCCCGTTCGCGGTCCAAAACTTCCAGAGGGGGGGTTTGGGGTAAGGGAGTTGGGCTTGCGGGGGACTGGACACCCCCCTGATGGGGCATTTTGGGGTGGGGCTTTTTGGACTTCCCCTTTTTTCTTTGCTTAAAAACCCTTTTTTGCGTTTTCCATTCTCCCAGGGCTGGAAATTTTGAGTTTGAAGGGCCAGTTCCGGGGCCCACCGTTTTTTTTTAAAAGCGCGAAGTCCCCTTCTGAAGATTTTATTGGGGGAAAGTGGAAACCCTCTTTGCCCCCCCCCAAAAAAGTGTACGGCAAAAGTTCTCGGTAAGGCAACAAGGGGACGTTTGCATTTCCCTCTTCCTGGGGTCTTGGGGAGATGGTTGGAAGTGCCCCCAGCTCTGAGGGCCCTTTTTGCTGTAAGGGGCCCCCGGGGGTTTTTCTCGCCAGTGTTTCTAGGCCTGATTTGTGTTTTCCTCGCTTCCCCTTCGCATTACCCAGGATTTTTTGGTTGGGCCGCTTTAAAAAGAGGAGGGGGAGGGGGTTTGTCCGGGAATGCAGGGAGTCTCCAGCCAGCTGGGCCCGCTTTTTCCCCATACAGGTTTTCAAGTTGGGGCTGTTTTTCCCTCCGGGGGGGCCTGTTTAGCCCTTCCCCCTTGCGCACTTTTGGGCCATGGGGAAGTTGGGATTGCGATTCCAGGTTCTTTTGTTTTCTTTTTCCCCGTTGGCAACCCGTCAAAGGTTGGGGATCTAAAATTTTCTTTGGGGGACCCGTGAAATTAAAAAGAAATTTAGCATGAATGGAAGGGGTTTGGGCTTTTGAAAAGCACGGCATTGGCTTTGGTGCTGGAAAACATTTTTGGCCCCCTCTTGTTTTCCAGGAACCCCCTGGGGGAACCCATTTTGGGACCCCACTTGGCGTTTTTGCCTGGGGCTGGGGGAGCCCCCCCATTTTACAAAAAAACATGCATGCCAAAGAAAAAAAAACCTAGGGCCCATTGTGTTGGGCTTCCAAAAAACCTCTTAAGGTTAAAAAAACTTTTTGGTTTTTCGTTTTTCAAGCTTATCTTTTTCTCCCAGTTTAAAAAAAAAAAAAATTTTCCTTTTTTTTTCTCCTTTCAATTTGGCTTTTTCTCCTTTGAAAAAAAATCTGGGGGCTAAGAGAAGGGGGCCGGGGGGCCCTTGTTTTTCCCAAAACCCCGGGACAATGTCTAGGGTGGAAAAATTTTCTGCAGTTTTTGTTTTTAGATGGGGGACTGGGACGTTCCCTTGATCTCCCTGGGGGAATTTCGCAGTGGCACCACTGATTGCCACTGCGGGAGTTTCTCCAGAGCCTCAGTGAACAGGGCTTTTTTGGTGCAAAAAATTTTCAGAAACTGGGCGAAAAAACCTTTTTGGAGGGGAAATGGGAAACCTTTTAAAAAAAATCTGCCTTTTTACAAGGATCCACAGCCCCAAGAAAACGAGGTTCCTGGCCGCGGGGGGAGGGACAAGGGGCTTGCCTGCAGGGAAAGCTGCAAGGAACGAGTCGGATGTGTGGGAATTTTCTTTTTCAAAACCCCCACCCCAGGTTTCCTCCTTTTCTGCCCCCAAACCAAAAGGGGCCAGACATCGCAAGAATTTTCAGGGGGGCCCAGGGGGTGGTCTTCCCTCCATTAGCTTTTTATTTCTTGGGACCTGGGGAACCTTGACCAAATCCCGGGGGCCTTCCCAGGGACCTTTTGAATTTACCTTTTACAATCAAGGGGGGGACAGGGGCAGGGGGACCTCTGGGCTTCCTTTTAAAGGAAAATCTTGGCATTTTCCTGTTTTGCTGGGTTTGCTGAGGGAAGGTTCCAAAAAAAAAAAACTTTTTAAAGGGGGGGAAAACGGTTCGTGTCATGATGTGTTTTGCAGGGGCAGGGAAAAAAAAAGTTGTGGGCCCAAAATGTGGGGCAGCGAAAAGCTTTCTCAGTTTCCCTGCCCCCTTTTCTTTCAGGTTTTTTCTGGCCTGTTTATACATGAGCTTCTTTCATTGGGGGACCTTGGTCCCCTTTGCCAAAAACCCCCAACCTCTGCCCACATTGGTTATTTTAAGCTCCTCTTTTCCGGGGCTCGGAAAAAAGCAAGCCTGAGGAAAAAAAAATTTACAGGCAAACCTCCCCAAAAAACTGTGGGGGCTTTTGTTGCTTTCTGACCTCCGCTTTCTTCCCCTGTGGTTTTCCCCTTTTACAGGGGGCAAAAATTTCTCTCCCAGGGGCCCAAAAGTTTTGTGGGGGGTTCCTTTTTGGGCTTGCCACCCCCAAAAGCTGCTAGGGCCTGGGGGGGGGCCCCACCAGGGGCAACCAAGGGGGGCGGGCCCACCAGGGGCAGCTCTCCTTGGGGGGGGACAGAGAGCAAAGGGGGGGAAACTTGAATAAAGGGAAAAAGCCCTGCAGGGGGGCAGGGGCAAAATTTCCACCCCCCATTTACCCTTTTTCCATTTGAAAAGGTAAAAGAGGACTTTTCTTTTTCAGGGCCACCTAGGGCATTTTTTTGTTTTTTGGGGGTTTTTTTTTTTTTTTCCCAATTTTCTAGTTTGCCAAACAAAAACTCTTTGAAAAAAGGGTTAATTTGGGGGGGGTTTTCCCAGTGTCCCAGGGGGCCACGTTTGCCTGAAAAAACAAAACCCTTCCAGTTTCTCCCTAAGCCGAAAGGCTGTTGGGGGGGGGACTTGGGCTGGGCACTAAAGAAAAATTAAAAACATGGCCGTTTTGGGGATGAGGGCCCGATAGTTTTTGGGGCTTAATGTTAAAAAGGTCCCAAAGGATGCTTTTGAAATTTTTTTTTTGGCGCACGGTTTTCCTCCGAAAAAAGGGGTTTTTACCCTGCCAAAGCTCAAAAAAGCCATTTCCCTCAGATGGCTTTTTTTGGTGTTTAAACCCCCTTTGGAGGGCCCCCGCCCCAAAATTTGCCCCTTTTTTGGGCAATTCTTCTTTGGCCCAGAGTTGAAAGGGGGGGAAATTTGCAGCCCAGGGGGACTTTCAGGGGGCTGAAAGCTATAGAAAATGGGCCATTCCCCAACTGCTGGAAACAAGACCCGAGTTTCTTAGGTTTTTCTTCAGGGAAAAAAAAAAAAGGGGGCAGGCTGGAAAACAACAAAATGCTTGCCAAGAAGGGGCCCCAGTGCGCCCTTTCCCCTCACCCTGCCCCACGCCGACTCCAAGCATTTTGCTGTTTTCCTCTTCCAGGGAAAAAATTTCCACCCAGAAAGGAGGGAAGGGAATTTACCAGCGGCGTTGGTGTTTGCTTGCCTTCAAGCCCTCAGGGAAAAAAGGGCCCTCCTCTGGGAAGGCAAAACCCCCAACTGCAGCCCCAATTTGCCAGGGGCGGGCCCTCAGAAAAACAGGGCCCCAGTGGGGTCCTGGCAGTAAAGGGTTGGGCAAATTGCAGGCTTCCCCAAATCCCTTTGCTTTTCGGAAAAACATTAAAAAATTTCAAGGGCTTGCATTTTGCCTTGTATCTCCTTCTGGCCCTTTCCCGCCCCCCCGGGCCTTAAAATCTTCAGTACCCCCCCCTGC
>JADANK010001105.1:0-19114 GCA_021292215.1 Lophura nycthemera
GGGCTAGGGGGGCTCTATGGGGTGCTATAGGGTGCTATGGGGCTCTATGGGGTGCTATGGGGTCAATATGGGGCTCTATGGGGTCACTATGGGGGGCTGTGGGGTGCTAGGGGCTCTATGGGGTGCTATGGGGTCTCTATGGGGTGCTATGGGGTCACTATGGGGCTCTGTGGGGTCACTATGGGGTGCTATGGGGCTCTATGTTGATCTGTGGAGTCACTATGGGGCTCTATGGGGTCACCATGGAGGGCTGTGGGGTCACCATGGGGTGCTAGGAGGTCACTATGGGACTCTATGGGGTCACCATGGGGGGCTGTGGGGTGCTAGGAGGCGCTATGGGGCTCTATGGGGTCACTATGGGGCTCTATAGGGGGTCACTATGGGGCTCTATGGGGTCACTATGGGGCTCTATGGGGTCACTATGGGGCTCTATGGGGTCACTATGGGGTGCTATGGGGTGCTATAGGGGCTCTATGGGGTGCTATGGGGCTCTATGGGGTCACTATGGGGGCTGTGGGGTGCTAGGGGGTGCTATGGGGTCACTATGGGGTGTTATGGGGCTCTATGGGGTCACTATGGGGTGCTGTGGGGCTATGGGGCTCTATGGGGTGCTATGGGGTCATATGGGGTCTCTATGGGGCTCTAGGAGTCATATGGGGCCTATGGGTAGCATGGGGTGCTGTGGGGCTCTATGGGGTCACTATGGGGCTCTATGGGGTCACTATGGGGTGCTGTGGGGTGCTATGGGGTCTCTATGGGGTGCTGTGGGGTGCTATGGGGCTCTATGGGGTGCTGTGGGGTCACTATGGGGGCTCTATGGGGTCACCATGGGGGGCTGTGGGGTCACTATGGGGTACTGTGGGGTGCTAGGGGGGTCTATGGGGTGCTATGGGGCCCTATGGGGTGCTATGGGGCTCTATGGGGTGCTATGGGGTCACTATGGGGTCACTGTGGGGGCACTATGGGTGCATGGGGCTGCTGGTGTTTGATCTGTGGACGTCAACTATGGTGGCTCTAGGGGGTCACCATGAGGGTGCTATGGTGGGATGCACCACGGGGTCTGCTAGGGGTGCTTTATGGGGTCGCTATGGGGTCACCATGGGGTGCTGTGGGGTGCTATGGGGCCCTATGGGGTCACTATGGGGTCAATATGGGGCTCTATGGGCTCGCTATGGGGTCACCATGGGGTGCTATGGGGTGCTGTGGGGTCACTATGGGGCTCTATGGGGTCACCATGAGGGGCTGTGGGGTGCTATGGGGTCGCTATGGGGCTCTATGGGGTCTATGGGTGTTGGGTGCTATGGGGTGCCTAGGGGGCTCTATGTGGGTGCTAGTGAGGCTGCTATGGGGGATCTATGGGGTGCTATGGGGTCTCTATGGGGTTCTATGGGGCTCTATGGGGTCACTATGGGCTCTATGGGGTCACTATGGGGTGCTGTGGGGCTCTATGGGGTCACTATGGGGCTCTATGGGGTCACTATGGGGTGCTGTGGGGTGCTATGGGCTGGGCGTCATGGGGTGCTGTGGGGGTGGTCTATGGGGCTCTATGGGGTGCTATGGGGGGGGTCCTATGGGGTTCTATGGGGCCTTATGGGGGCCTATGGGGGCTCTATGGGGTCTACTGTGGGGGCTGTGGGGTGCTAGGGTGAGGCCTAGGGGTGCCTATGGGGTCTCTATAGGGGCTCTATGGGGCTCTATGGGGTCACTATGGGGCGCTGTGGGGTCACCATGGGGTGCTATGGGGGCTCTATGGGGTCACTATGAGGCTCTATGGGGTTCACTATGGGGGCTGTGGGGTGCTAGTGGGGCGCTAGGGGTGCTATAGGGGTCCATGGGGCTCTATGGGGCTCCATGGGGGCACTATGGGGCTCTATGGGGACTGTGGGGCTGGCTGTGGGGGCCATAGGGGCGCTAGGGGGTGCTATGGGGTCACTATGGGGCTCTATGGGGTGCTATGGGGTTACTATGGGGCTCTATGGGGTCACCATGGGGTGCTGTGGGGTCACCATGGGGTGCTATGGGGCTCTATGGTGGCTATGGGGACTATGGGCTGCTATGGGGAGCTATGGGGCTGGCTTGGGGGCTATGGGTCTCTATGGGGACTATGGGCTCTATGGGGGCTGGGCTCTATGGGGATGCTAGGGCTCTATGGGGCTCATATGGGGGCTTTGGGGGTGCTGTTGGGGCTTCTATGGGGTGCTATGGGGTCAATATGGGGTTCTATGGGGCTCTATAGGGTCAATATGGGGCTCTATGGGGTCCCATGAGGGGCCTGTGGGGTGCTATGGGGCGCTTGGGTGCTCTATGGGGCACTATGGGTGCTGTGGGGTGCTAGGGGGCTCTATGGGGTGCTATGGGGCCCTATGGGGTGCTATGGGGTCAATATGGGCTTTATGGGGTCGCTATGGGGCTCTATGGGGTCACTATGGGGCCATGGGGCATTGGGGTCCTTTGGGTCCGAGGGTCCCAATGGATTTCTATGGGTCCCTATGGGTCACTTTGGGTCCCAGTGGATTTCTATGGGTCCTTAAGGGCCCCTATGGGTCCCAGTGGATTTCTATGGGTCCTTAAGGGCCCGTATGGGTCCCAGTGGATTTCTATGGGTCCCTCTGGGTCCCGCTATGGGGCCCAATGAATTTCTATGGCTCTCTATAGGTCCCAGTGGATTTCTATGGGTCCCTATGGGTTCCTATGGGTCCCAGTGGATTTCTATGGGTCTCTATGGGTCCCAATGGATTTCTATGGGTTTCTATGGGTCCCAATGGATTTGTATGGGTCCCTATGGGTCTCTATGGGTCCCAATGGATTTCTATGGGTCTCTATGGGTCCCAGTGGATTTCTATGGCTCCTTATGGGTCCCTATGGGTCTCTATGGGTCCCAGTGGATTTCTATGGGTCCTTATGGGTCCCTATGGGTCTCTATGGGTCCCATGGTTTATGGGCCCTATGGGGTCCCTCTAGGGTCCCAAGGATTTTATGGGTCCCTATGGGTCCTTTTGGGGTCCATGGTTTCTAGAGCCTTAAGGGCCCCTATGGGGGCTGGATTTCTATGGGCCCAATGGTTTTATGGGGCCCTAGGGTTCCCAATGGGATTGTAAGGTCCCTTTATGGGGCCCTGGTTTTATGGGGCCCTATGGGTCCCTGGGTTTTAGGGGTTCTTAGGGTTCTAGGGCCCAATGGATTTCTATGGGTCTTATGGTCCCTGGATTCAATGGGGCCCTAGGGGTCTTGTATGGGCCCCAGGGGTTCTATGGTCCCTATGGGTTCCCATGGGGTTGTAGGGTTATGGGCCCTATGGGTCCCTGATTTTCTATGGGTCCCTAGGGTCCCATGGATTTCTAGGGCCCTAGGGTCTTTGGGTCCCTGGATTTTAGGGCCCTATGGGTCCCTAGGGCCCAGGGTTCTATGGGTCCCTTAAGGGCCCAGGGCCCGGGGTTTTTATGGGGTCATAGGGTCTTATGGGGCCATGTTCTAGGGCCTTGGGTCCCAATGGATTTCTATGGGTCCCTATGGGTTCTATGGGGTCCCAATGGGATTTGTAGGGCCCAGGGGCCCTATGGGTCCCAATGGATTTGTATGGGTCCCTATGGGTCCCAGTGGATTTCTATTGGTCCTTATGGGTCCCTATGGGTCCCAGTGGATTTCTATGGGTCCCTATGGGTCCCTATGGGTCCCAGTGGATTTCTATGGGTCCCTATGGATTTCTATGGCTCCCTATGGCTCCCTATGGGTCTCTATGGGTCCCAATGGATTTCTATGGGTCCCTATGGGTCCCAATGAATTTCTATGGCTCTTTATGGGTCCCTATAGATTTCTATGGGTCTCTATGGGTCCCGATGGATTTCAATGGGTCCCGCTATGGGTCCCTATGGGTCCCTATGGGTCCCGTGTCCCGCTATGGGTCCCGTGTTGCCCCCCCCCCAGGTGACGTCCCTGCCGGTGTCGGAGGCGCTGATCGAACGCGAGCGCGGGGCGCAGCGACGGCGCTGGACCGAAACCAGGGGGGAGATGATGAGGCCGCCCCCCCCCCAGCGCGGCCCCTATGGGGCCAGGGGGGTCCGCATGCATCGGGGGGAGGCCGTGGCGGTGGGGGGGGGGTCCTGAAATGGGGGGGGGGGGGGGTTTTCCCCCAGAAAAGGGGGGAGGGGGGTCTAAAAATGGGGGGGGGGGGGGGGGTCCTGAAAGGGGGGGGGGGGGGGTCCTTTGAAAATGGGGGGGGTTTTTTGGGGGGGGGGGGGGGGTCCCAAAATGGGAGGGGGGTCTTGAGTGGGGGGTTCCTGAAATGGGGAGTGGGGGGTCTCCAAAATGGGAGGGGGTCCTGAAGTGGGGGGGGGCTCCAAAATGGGGAAGGGGGTCCTGAAATGGGGGGGTCCTGAAATGGGGGGGGGGGGGTCCCAAAAATGGGAGGGGGATCTGAAGTGTGTGTGTGGGGGGGGGGGCTCCAAAATGGAGTGGGGGGTCCTAAAATGGGAGGATCCAGAAATGGGGGGTGGGGGGTCCCAAAAATGGGAGGGGATTCTGAAATGTGTGTGTTTGGGGGGGGGGGGGGGGCTCCAAAATGGGGTGGGGGTCCCCAAAATGGGAGGGGGTCCTGAAACGGGGGGATCCAGAAATGGGGGGTGGGGGGGTCCTAAAAATGGGAGGGGATTCTGAAAATGTGTGTGTATGTTTTGGGGGGGGGCTCGTTGATTGACAGCTGCGTTTGATTGGCAGGTGGGTTTGATTGACAGCTCGGCACCCGTTGACAGCCCAGATTGGGTGTCATTTGATTGACAGCTCCCTGTGATTGACAGCTCCGTTGATTGACAGCTCCGTGCGATTGACAGCCACGCAACCCACTGAGCTTTGATTGACACCTCGACCCCGTTTCGATTGACAGCTGTGATTGACAGCTCGGATTGATTGACAGCTCGGATTGATTGACAGTTCAGATTGATTGACAGCTGCAATTGATTGACAGCTGCGATTGATGGCAACAACTGGCATCAGCAACAGCGGGGTTGGATGATGGACAGCCGCGTTTGATTGACAGCCTCGTCTGATTGACGCTGTCCCGATTATTACACCGATTGACGGTTTTTGTTGACAGGGCCTCGGTGTTGCTCACAGTTGATTGACAGCGCCCGATTGCAGGGCCCCTGAGTCATTTTGATTGACCACTTCCAACCAGGGACCCCCCCGTCGTTGACAGCTCCATAACCAGACCCGTGTGATTGAAAGCCCTGTTTGATTGACAACCCTGTTTGATTGACAGCTCCGTCGGACCGACAAGCGGATCTGATTGACAGATCGGTTTCATGGACGGCACTGATTGATTGACAGCCTGGATTGACAGCCCTGTTTGATTGACAGCTCCATTCGATTGACAGCCCCGATTGATTGACGTGGCGGTTTGATTGACAGGCCTGTTTGATTGACCCTGTTTGATTGACAGCCCTGATTGATTGACAGCCCTGATGGAGAGTTCTGTATGATTGACAGCTTTGTTTGATTGACAGCTTTGTTTGTTGGACAGGCCTGGGAACTGACGCCCCCGTTTTTTAGACAGCCCGTTTGTTGACAGTCCTGATTGATTGAAAACCCTGATGAAGAGATCTGTATGATTGACAGCCTGGATTGATTGACAGCCTCGATGAAGAGTTCTGTATGACTGACACTCTGTGTGATTGACAGCTTTATTTGATTGACAGCCCCATTTGATTGACAACCTGGATTGATAGACAGCCCTGATGGAGAGTTCCGTTTGATTGACAGCCCCGTTTGATTGACAGCCAAGTTTGATTGACAGCCTGGATTGATAGACAGCCCTGACGGAGAGTTTCGTATGATTGACAGCCCCGTTTGATTGACAGCCGTGTTTGATTGACAGCCCAGGTTGATTGACAGCCCTAATGGAGAGTTCTGAATGATTGACAGCCCCGTTTGATTGGCAGCCCTTTTTGATTGTCAGCCCTGTTTGATAGACAGCCTGGATTGATCGACAGCTCTGATGGGGAGTTCTGTATGATTGACAGCCCTGTTTGATTGACGGCTTTGTTTGATTGACAGCCTGGATGATTGACAGCCCCGTTTGATAGACAGCCCCGTTTGATTGACAGTCCTGATTGATTGACAACCCTGATGAAGAGTTCTGTATGATTGACACTCTGTGTGATTGACAGCTTTATTTGATTGACAGCCCCATTTGATTGGCAACCCTGTTTGATTGACAGTCCTGATGGAGAGCTCTGAATGATTGACAGCCCTTTTGACGGACAGCCCCGTTTGATTGACAGCCCTGATTGATTGACGTGGCCGTATGATTGACAGCCCTGTTTGATTGACAGCACTGTTTGATTGACAGCCGTGATCGTTCTGTATGATTGACAGCTCCGATTGATTGAAAGCTCCATTTGATTGACAGCCCTGTTTGATTGACAGGCAGGATTGGTTGACCAGACTGTATTATTGACAGCCCAGTTTGATTGATAGCCCAGTTTGATTGACAGCTCTGATTGATTGACAGCCCTGACTGATTGACTTGGCTGTATGATTGACAGCCCGGTTTGATTGACAGCCCCGTTTGATTGACAGCCCCGTTTGATTGACAGCTTCGTTTGATTGACAGCCCTGTTTGATTGACAGCCCGGTTTGATTGACAGCCCCATTGATTACCGTGTCCCGGCGCTCTCATTAACGACCGCCGTTAATTGCGGTTAATGACCCCATTGCCGCGCCCTTAATTGCCCCCCCCAGCCTTGATTGACATCTCGCTAATTAGCGACCCATGATTGACAGCCCGCTAATTGCCGCTCACCGTTCGTTAGGAGGACTCTGATTGACGTCTCGTTAATTAACATCTCATTAATGATCGATAGCCGTCGATCGACGTCTCGTTAATTAACTCCTCGTTGGCGGCCGCTCATTGGCAGCCCGTTAATTAGCCCAGGTTGATTGATTTAATTGATTAATTGCCGGCTCCCGTCCGATTGGTCGGCGCTCAATTAATCGGCGTCCAATTAATTGTTTGGGTGGATTGATCGCTAATTAATGGGCAGCGGATGCCCATTTGTTAATTGGCAGCTCGCATTAATTGATGACACCAATTAATGACACCCAGTTAATTGATGCCCTCTTAATTGACACCCCCTGTTAATTGACACCCAATTAATAGACACCCAATTAATTGATATCCAGCTAATTAATACCCAGTAAATTGCTACTCAACTAATTGACACGCAATTAATTGACAGCCCGTTAATTGATTAGCACTTAATTAGCACCTTGCTAATTGGTACGTTCTTAATTGATCGGCAATTAACTGAGGGCCCATTAATTAACACCCCAGTTAATTGACCCGAGCTTAATTGACATCCACTTAATTAACTCCCAATAAATTGATTCCCACTTAATTGACGCCCCCAGTTAATTGGCACCCATTTAATTGAGACCCAATTAATTGATCAGCAGTTAATTGGCACCCACTTAATTGACACGCAATTAATTGATCAGCAGTTAACTGACACCCAATTAATGGATAGGCAATTAATTGGTACGCAATTAATCGATGCCCAATTAATTGACGCCAATTAATTGATGCCTACTTAATTGGTGCCCATTTTAATGACAGCCGCTTAATGAATAATCGCTTAATTGAGGCGCGGTGAATTGATTGCCGCTTAATTAACACCCCCAATTAGTTGACGCCCAATTAATTGATAGCAGTTAATTAGCACACGCTGCTAATTGCTGCCAGTTAATTGACATCCAGTTAATTGATATCCAATTAATCGCTGCCCGGTTAATCGAGGAGCACTTAACTTAATTGCCCGGCCTTTACTTGACGCACGGGTTAATTAACAGCGGTAATTGAGATAAGCGTTTTAATTGGCACCAGTCGTTGGAAGCGGTTACTTAACACGCCGCCGTGTCCTTGGTGGCCCGGCTAGATTGGCTCCTTTTGGGTTCATTGTTGGAGCGGCTGGGGGGGAATTGGGGATTTTGGGGGGAAATTTGGGGTTTTTGGGGTTTTTGGGGTGGATTTGGGGGATTTTTGGAGTTTGGGGGAAATTTTGGGGGGAAATTTGGTGATTTTTGGGATGTCTTTTGCGGGGGGGATTTTTGGGGATGTTGGGGTTTGGGGAACCTTTGGGTGGTAACATTTGGGATTTTTGGGGGTTTTTTTTGGGGGGTTTTGGGGGGATTTTGGGGGATTTTGGGGGAATTTGGGGAGGATTTGGGTGAAATTGGGACATATTTTGGGATTTTTTTTTTGGGGAGGGCGGGTCGGGGGTTGGGGGAAAGTTTGGGGTTTTGGGGGAAATTTGGGGGAAATTTGGGATTTTGGGGATTTTGGGGGGGACAGTTTGCGGGGACTATTTTGGAGTTTTTGGGGATTTGGGGGGGATTTGGGGGGAACTTGGCGATTTTGGGGGTTTTTGGGGGGGGGAATTTGGGCGGATTTTGGGGGGATTCGTGGAAAATTTGGGGAGGGCAATTTGGGAGTGTGGGGATCTTTGGGGGGAAATGTTGGGGATATTTTGGGGGTTTTTGGGGTGTTTGGGGGGGAAATTTGGGATTTTGGGGGGGAATGAGGAATTTGGGGGATATTGCGGGGTTTTGGGGGGGAAATTAGGGGGGAAATTCTGGGATTGGGGTTTTTTTGGGGGTTTTGGGGGCGGGGAAATTGGCGGGACTGGTTTGGGTTTTTGGGTTTTTTTTTTTTTTTTTGGGGGGGTTTTGGGGTTTTTGGGGGGGTTTTTTTTTTTTGTTGGTGTTTTGGGGTTTTTGGGGTTTTTTTGGGGAAAATCTGGGGATTTGGGGGGGTTTTGCGGGGTAATTTTGGCGGGTAATTGGGATTTTTGGGCGTTTTTGGGGCGGACTTTGGGGGTAAGGTTGGATTTTTGGGGGGTTTTTTTTTTGGGGTTTTTGGGGGGGGGGGTTTTTTTTTTTTTTTTTTTTGGGGGTTTTTGGGGTTTTTTGGGGGGATTTTTTTTTTTTTTTTTTTTTTTTGGGGGTTTTTTTGGGGGAAATTTTGGGGAATTTTGGGGGGTTTTTGGGGGGAATTTGGGGGGATTTTGGGGGGATTTTGGGGGGTTTGGGGGGGAATTTTGGGGGAAATTTGGTGGGATTTTGGAGGTTTTTGGGACGGCCATTTTGTGGGTTGGTGTTGGGGGGAAATTGTGGAGTTTTGGGCCGGTTTTTTTGCGAGCATTTTGGTGTGTTCTGGAAAGAGATTTGGGGGGACAATTTGGAGGGATGTTTTGGGGGGATTTTTTGGGGGGAAATTTGGGATTTGGGGGATTTTGGGGGGAAATTGGGGGAAATTTGGGGGAAATTCGGGTGATTTATGGATTTTGGGGGTTGGGGGGTGAAATTAGATTTGGGGGGTATTTGGGGCTTTGGGGGGATTTGGGGAATTTTTGGGCTTGGGGCTTTGGGAGTGGGAAATATTGCGGGGATATTTGGGGGTTTTTGGCGGAGGATTGGGGGGGAAATTTGGGGGGGAAATTTGGGATTATTGGGAGGGTTTGGGGATTTGTGTAGGGAAATCTTGGGGGTTCTGGAAAATTTGGGGGGAAATTTGGGGGTTTGGGGGGAATTTTTGTGGGGAAATTTGGGGGGATAGGGATATTTTGGGGGTTTGTGGCGGGGGGTTTTGGGGTTTTGGTGGGGAAAAATCTGGGATTTTGGGGGTTTTGGGGAATTTTGGGTGTTCTGGGGGATTCGGAAGAAATTAGGGATTTGGAGCTTTTGGGGGGTTTTTGGGGGGGAATTTGGGGGGAAATTTGCGGGATTGGGGGGACGGTTTTTGGGGGGAATTTTGGGGGATTTGGCGGATTTTTGGGGGGGTTGGGGGGAATTTGGGGGTTCTGGAAAATTTGGGGAGGACAATTTGGGGGATGTTTTGGGGCTTGGGGGGGGGAGGAGAATTTGGGGGGCAAATTGGGATGTTGGGGGATTTGGGTGAAATTTTTGGGGTTCAGGATAAATTTGGGGGGGAAATTTGAGATTTTGGGGGAATTTTGGGGGGGATTTGGGGGGATAGGTTTTGGTGTGTTTGGTTTTGGGGGGTTTTGGGGGTTTTTTGGGGGGATTTTTTTTAATTTTTTCCCCTTAATTTTTTTTTTTTTTGGGGAGGCAAATTTGCGGATTTTTGGTGGCTGTTTTTGGTGGATTTTGGGGGGAATTGCGGGGGAAATTTGGGGCTTTTGGGTGTGTGTGGTGAGAATTGTTGGGGGTGTTGTGGGAAATTTAGCGTGGGAAATTTGTGATCTTGGGGATTTGGAGGGACAAAAATTTGGGGTATTTGGGGGTTTTGGGATTTTGGGTAGAAATTTCGGGGGAATGATTTTTTTATGGGATTTCGTGGTTTCTTGGGGGAAATTTGGGGGCCTTTGGGGGTTTGGGGGATTTTGGGGTAAATTTGGGGGGATATTTGGGGTTTGGGGGTGAATATTTTGGGTTTTTCAGGGGTATTTTGGGTATTGGGGGGGGGTTATTCAGGGGGTTTTGGGGGATATTTTGGGTTTTTTGGGACGGCGCTTTTGGGGAGAATCCACTTCGAGGCCGCTTTCTGAATTCCCGACGGTTCCACGCGCGTTGGCAGCGCTGAGGGCGCAGATTTGGGGCCAAATCCCCCGATTTCGGGTCCTCCCAAAAAACGGGGCCGCGGCCCCTTTAAGAGCGCCCCACTCTTCCGCCCTTGAGGGCTTCCCGCCCGGAGTGACGCCATTTCCGCTCTGGGAACTTCCGCCCGGCCTGACGCCCGTTTTCCGATCAGCGCGAAACTTCGGCACATGGCAAGGCGTCACTCGTCCGCTCGCCCTGCGCGGGTGACAGGAAGTGCGGGCATTCGACTTTCCGGCGCGCCGAGCCGCTGAGAGCGCGGTTGCGCGTCAGGCCTGCGCTGGACTCGGCGGCGTTTGCATATGCAAATGAGGGTTAATTAGTTTCCAGAAGGGTTAATCACGGTTTGTGGGGGCTGATGAGTGGCCGGGGGAGAGCCTTCATAGCCCTTTGGCTGCTTTAATTGCGGCTTGTATTAGACGCATAAGACTGGGTATTGCAGTGGTTCATTAGGGTGTAAGGCTTTAATTGAGGCCGGGGGGGGGCTAATTAGGATTGAATGCGGAGCTAACGGTTGGTGTTAATTAGGGCTAATTGGCGGCGCCATGGCCAAGCGCAAAGTGACCTTCGAGGACCCAGAAGAGGAGGGAGGGGGCCGGGCGCCGGGGCCCCAAAAGGTGGTGAGGGGAGCGTGGGCGGGGGGGGGATGTGGGGGTGCCTGGCTTATGGGGGGTTATGGGGTGTCTGTGGGGTAGGTGTCTTGGGGCGGTTATGGGGTGTCTATGGGGGGATCAGGGGGTCTATGGGGGGATCTATGGGGGTTATGGCGGTGTTTGTGGGGGGCGTGTCTTGGGGCGTTATGGTGGGGTTATGGGGTGCGTATGGGGCGTTGATGGCGCCGTTATGGGGTGTGTGGGTTATTGGGCCATCTATGGGGGGTTTGCTGGGTTAGGGGCGTTATGTGCGGGTTCTGGGGTTGTCTGTGGGGTGGGTGTGGGGGTGTCTTATTGGGGCGTATGGGGGTGCTGTGGGGCGTGTATTCGGGGTGCTATGGGGGCGCTTATGGGCGTTAATTGGGTTGCTATTGGGGAGTTTAAGGGGCGTGTATGGGGTGGGCTAGGGGGGGTGCGCATTGGGGTGGTTGGGGGTTTTTGGGGGGTGTTGGGGGGTTTGGGGGGGGCTATGGGGGGTTATGGGGGGCTGTGGGTGGTGTCGGTTGTCTATGGGAGGCTATGGGGTGTTATGGGGGGGTTTATGGGGAGGTGTTCAGTGGTGTGATATGGGGGGTTTTATGGGGGGACTGTTGGTGGTCTATGGGGGGCTGTGGGAGTTTCGATGGGGATATGGGGTGGTTATGGGGGGTTTTTTATGGGTTGGTGTCAATGGGGTTATGGGGGTTATGGGGGCTGTGGGGGCTATGGGGGGGTTATTGGGGGGCATCGGGCATCTATCTAGGGGGGGTGTGGGGCTATGGGGCATCTATGGGGCACAGGGGTGTCTATGGGGCGGGATCTGTGGGGCGTTATGGGGGCTTAGTGGGGTCAGAGCTGTGGGTGCTTTGGAGTTGGTTACGCGCGCGCGTGGTTGTGGGTGTAGGTGTCTGGGGGTTTAGTTATGGGGTGGCTATGGGGCTGTGTATGGTGGTGTGTCTATGGGGGATTATGGACGGAGTCTTTAGGGGGTCGCTATGGGGGTGTCTGGGGGGGTTATGGGGGGCAGTATGGAAGGTGTCTAGGGGGTTATGGATATGGGGGGGCTGTGGGGTGTCTCTGGGGGGTATGGGGTGTTCTATGGGGGGTATGGGGGGTTATGATGGCACATCTATGGGGGGTTATGGGACGAATATGTGGGGGTTATGGGTATGTGGGGGAGGCGTTGGGGGGTGTATATGGTGCGTTTATTGGGTGATTGTGGGGCGTGTATGGGTTGCTATGGGGGTATATGGGGTGTATTATGGGGTCTATGGGGTGCGTTATGGTGGTGTATATGGGTGTCATATGGGGGGACTGCCGGTCCTGTATTGGTGTGGGGTGTTATGGGGGGGTTGTATGGGGATTGTAAGTGGAGTCGAGCGGGGGGGTATTGGGGGTGGGTTATGGGGATGTGGGGCGTGATATGGTTGGGTTATTTTGGGGCGTTATGGGGGGCGCTGTGGGGGGTTATGGGGTTAGTTGGGGTGTCTATGGCGGGGCTGATGGTAGTTATGGGGTTGTCTGTTGTGTTGCTAGGGGCATATGGGGAGTTATGGATCGGGTGGCTAGGGGTGTATGTGGGGCGTTGTCATGGGTGGGGTTATTGTGCTATCTATGTGGGGTTATGGAGGGCGTTATGGAGGGGTTTATGGGTGTATGTGGGGCGCTGTGGGGGCCGTTTATTGGGGTGTCTGTGGGGGATTTCAGGGGGGCTGTTGGGGTGCTACTGGGGCATTATGGGGCCTTTGTGTGGGGGGGATATTTTGGGGGGGTTTGTAGGGTGTCTATGGGGGGCTGTGGGGCGTTATGGTGGTGTTAGTGCGGGGGCGTGATGGGGTGTTGTCTCTGGGGGGGTTAGGGGGACTATTGGGTTCTGTGGGGGCGGGTTATGGGGTGGTTTACGTATGGGGAGATTATGGGCCGTTATGGGTTGCTACTGGGGTGTATATGCGGGGGGTTATGGAGGGGGCTGTTGGGGCGCGTTTTACGGGGTTGTGGCTGTATATGGGGGAATATGAGGCGTCTATGTGGGGCACCTATGGGGGACGTTATCGGGTGCTGTGGGGTTGGTCTGGCTGTGGGGTTTTTGTCTGTGGGCGTTATGGGGGCTATGGCGGTTGTCTATGGGGGGCTGGTGGGTGGATAGGGGGATATGTCTATGGCGGGGGGGGTGGTTATGGGCCTATGGGGGGTTCTGTGGGGCGTGATGGGGTGCTTTAATGGGGATTATGGGGTGTATATGGAGGGTTTATGGGTTCTCGTTCGGTGGTGGGTTATGGGGTGCCGTAGTCGGGTGGTCTATGGGGGGCGTATGGGTGTGCTATTGGGGTTTGTGTATGGGGGCGTTATGGGGGGCTATGGGGTGCTATGGGGCGTCTATGGGGCATTATGGGGGGCTGTGGGGTGTCTGTGGGTGGTTATGGGGTGTGTGTGGAGCGTTATGGGGCGTCTGTGGGGGTTATGGGGTGCTGTGGGGTGTTAGAGGGTGTCTATGGGGTCTCTATGGGGTCTCTTTGGGGATCTTATGGGGGTCCCTTTGGGGTCCTTATGGGGTCCCTATGGGGTCTGTAGGGATTTGCTTGGGGTCTCTATGGGGTCTCTATGGGGTCCCTTTGAGGTCCTTTTGGGGTCCCTATGGGGTCCTTTTGGGGTCCCTATGGGGTCTGTATGGGATTTGCTTGGGGTCCCTTTGGGGTTCCTTTGAGGTCCCTATGGGGTCCTTATGGGGTCCCTATGGGGTCTGTATGGGATTTGTTTGGGGTCCCTTTGGGGTCCTAATGGGGTCCTTATGGGGTCTGTATGGGATTTGCTTGGGGTCCCTATGGGGTCCCTATGGGGTCCCTATGGGGTCTCTATGGGGTCTCTTTGGAGATCTTATGGGGTCCCTTTGAGATCCCTATGGGGTCCCTATGGGGTCTGTATGGGATTTGTTTGAGGTCTCTTTGGGGTCCCTTTGGGGTCTCTATGGGGATCTTATGGGGTCCCTTTGGGGTCCTTATGGGGTCTGTATGGGATTTACTTGGGGTCTTTATAGGGGTCTCTATGGGGTCTCTTTGGGGATCTTATGGGGTCCTTGTGGGTTCGCCTTATGGGGTCTTAGTGGGGTCGTATGGGATTTGTTTTGGGTGTCTATGGGGGGTCCCTGAGGTTCTTATGGGTCCCTATGGGGTCCCTATGGGGTCTGTATGGGATCTATTTGGGGCCCCTTGGGGTCCCCTTGGGGTCCCTTTGGGGTCTCTTTGGGCTCCCTGTGGGGTCTGTATGGGATCTATTTGGGCGTCCTCATATGGGGTCTCTTTCGGGGAGTCTTAGGGTGGGGCTTATTTGGGGTCCTTTGGGTCTCTATGGGTCGTCTTTGACGGGTCTCTATGGGGGGTACTTATGGGGATGGTCCCTATTGGGTCTGTATGGGATTTGCTTGGGGTCTCTTTGAGGTCTTTTTGGGGTCCCTTGGGAGGTCCTATTGGAGGATCATTAGGGGTTTGTATTCGGAATCTATTTGGACGTCATTATTGGCGCCTATTGGAGATGCGGTTCTGTATTGGGATTTTCTTGGGGTCTCTTTGAGGTCTCTTTGGGGTCTCTCTGGGATCTATTTGGGGTCCCTTTGGGGTCCCTTTGGGGTCCTTATGGGGTCCTATGGGGTCCGTATGGGCGCAGATGGGGGGCGGCCCCGGCAGCCGCTTTTCGGGGAAGCCGTCGTTGGACAGCGATGAGGAGGAGGAGGAGGAAGAGGAGGGTGGGGGGGGTGGAGGCGAGTGGAATGGCCCGACATCCCCTGTGAGTGGGGGGGGGTTGTGGGGTGGGGGTCTATGGGGGGAGATGTGGGGTGGGGGGTTTGGCGGTTTATGGGGGGGAGGATGTTGGGTTGTGGGGGGTATGGGGGGAGATGTGTGGTGGGGGGTATGGGGGGAGAGTGGGGTCGGGGGGTTTATGGGGGGAGACTGACTGGCCGGTGGGGGGGTTATGGGAAAATGTGTGGGGGGTTGTGGGGTGAGATTTGGGGGGTGGGTGGGTTATGGGGGGAAGTCTGGGTGTGTGGGGGGGGTGGTGATGGGCTGTGGGGCAGGGGGGGCTCTATGGGGCAGGATGGGCGCTATGGGGCAGGGATGGGGATGGGGATGGGGGGGGGGGGTTATGGGGTGGTGGGACCCCAATATGGGGTGGTGGGACCAGTATGGGCTGGTGGGACGTTGGTTATGGGGTGGGGGGGGGGGTGAGGGGGGGGGGGGGTGGGTTGGGGGGGGTTATGGGGGGAAGTATATGGGGTGGGGGGGTATGGTGTAAGATAGTGGGGTGGGGGGGTTATGGGGTGGTAGGGTTATGGGGGTGAGTATGGGTGGGGAAAGGGGGGAGACTCTGGAGTGTGCGGGGGGGGGTGTTGGGGTTATGGGGGGAGGATGTGGGGTGGGGGGTTTTGGGGGGAGGGATGTAGATATGGGTGGGTGGTAGATGTGGGGGGGGTTCTGGGGTGATGATATGGCGGTGGTGTGGGTGGGGGTGGAGGTGGTGGAGGTGGGGGTGCTGGGGGGTTGAGCTATTGGGGTGGGGGCGTTAACGGGGGGGAGATATGGGCCGGGTGGGGGGTAGGTTCTTGGTGTGTGGGGGTGGTAGTGGGAGGGAGTATGGGAAGCGTGGTAGATATGGTGATGGTGGGGGGTTATGAAGATGGTGGGGTTATGGAGGTGAGATGTGTGGGTGGGGGGGGGGTTTGTGGTGGGGGGATGACCGGGACGATATGGGGTGGGAGTGTAAGCGCTGTGGGGGTTTTATGGGGGGAAATGGAGAAAATCTGGGGTGAGATCCAGTGGGGGGCGGGGTGTAGGGTGTGGTGGTGTATGGGGGGTGGGGGTTATGGGGGGAGACTTATGGGGTGGGGTATGGGGGGAGGAGATATTGGTGGGGTGTGCGAGGGTTATGGGTGAGATATGCATATGGGGTGTTGGGGGATTATGGTGTTGGGAACATGGTGGGGGTTAATAGGGGGAGATGTGGTGTGGGGGTGTTGTGGCGCGGTGGGGGGGGGTATGGGGTGATGATATGGGGTGGGGTTGGTGGGTTATCGGGTGGTGTGGGTTTATTGGGGGGAGATATGGGTCGGAGGTAGGGGGTTATGGGTGGTGGGCTGTGTGGGGAGTATGGGGGTTGGGGAGGCATATAGAGGGGGGAGAATAGGGGTGGGGGGTTGGGTTCAGTTGTGTTCTTGGGGGGGTGAGATGTGGGTGGGGGTGTACAGGGAGGCAGTGCGGGGGAAGCAATACTGGGGGGAGATATGGGGAGGTGGGGTGAAATCATGGGGGTGGGGGGGTTGGGGGTTTTTTTTTTGGGGGTTGGGGGGGGGTGTTGTGGGGGTTGGCTCTGGGGTGGCGGGGGGTTGGGTTGGGGGGCTTATGGGATGGGCGCGGTTCTGGGCGGGCGATATTGGGATGTGGCGGTGGTGGTTGTTATTGGGATGAATGGGTGTTATGGGGGGAGATGTGGGGCGGCTGGTGGTTGGGGGGGTAGGTTATGGGGTGCGATGTGGGGTGGTGGGGGGTGGTCTATGGGATGGGCGGGGTTATAGGGGGGAGCATATGGGGGGGGGGTTATGGGTGTGGAGATGTGGGGTTGGCGGCGGTAGATGGGGTAAGGGGGGAGATATGGGTGGGATTAGGTGGGGGGGGGGTTCTGGTGTCTATGGATCCTTATAGGGCTCTGTGTGTCCCTATAGGATTCTATGGGGCCTATGGGTTTTGTGTGTCCTCTGGGGCATCTGGGATGTGCCATTGATGGGCGGTTCTAGTGGGTACTATGGGGTCTTGTGTCTCCTATGGGTCCCTATGGGGCCTCTATGCATCCCCTTATGGGGGCTCTGGTGTGGTCCTACAGGGCTCTGTGTGTGCCCGTATTGGTCTAGGGTCCCTGTGTGGCTCTGTCTTTCCCATCGGGTTGTCTGTGTGTCCCTATGGGGCTCTATGACCCCTATTGGGTTTCTGTGTGTCCCTATGGGGCTGTCTCTGCACCCCTTATGGGGTGCTGCGTGCTCCCTATAGGTTTCTAGGCGTTACCTATGGTCTCTTGTGTGCCCATTTATAGGGTTCTGTGTGTCCCTATGGGGTTTTTTGTGTCCCTATGGGGCTCTATGCATCCCTATGGGGTTCTGTGTGTCCCTATAGAGCTCTGTGTGTCCCTATGGGGTTCTATGCCCCTATGGGGTTCTGTGTGTCCCTATAGGGTTCTATGGGTCCCTATAGGGCTCTGTGTGTCCCTGTGGGGTTCTATGGGTCCCTTTAGGGTTCTATGGGTCCCTATAGGGCTCTGTGTGTCCCTGTGGGGCTCTATGCATCCTTATGGGGTTCTGTGTGTCCCTATGGATTCCTGTGGGGCTCTATGGGTCCCTATGGGGCTCTGTGTGTCCCTATAGGGCTCTGTGTGTCCCTATAGGGTTTTATGGATCCCTGTGGGGCTCTGTGTGTCCCTATGAGGCTCTATGCATCCCTATGGGGTTCTGTGTGTCCCTATAGGGTTCTGTGTGTCCCTATGGATCCCTGTGGGGCTCTGTGTGTCCCTATAGGGCTCTGTGTGTCCCTATAGGGTTTTATGGATCCCTGTGGGGCTCTGTGTGTCCCTATGGGGCTCTATGCACCCCTATGGGGTTCTGCGTGTCCCTTTAGGGTTCTATGGGTCCCTGTGGGGCTCTGTGTGTCCCTATAGGGTTCTGTGTGTCCCTATGGGTCCCTGTGGGGTTCTGCGTGTCCCTATAGGGTTCTGTGTGTCCCTATGGGACTCTATGCACCCCTATGGGGTTCTGTGTGTCCCTATAGGGTTCTGTGTGTCCTTATGGGGTTCTCTTTGTTCCTATATGGTTCTGCGGTTCCCTATGGGGTTCTGTGCATCCCTATGGGGTTCTGCGTGTCCCTATGGGGTTTTTTGTGTCCCTATGGGGCTCTATGCACCCCTATGGGGTTCCGCGTGTCCCTAAGGGTGTTTGCGTGGGGCAGGGCAGGAGGCAGCCCCGCAGTGGGGCGTGGATGAGGCGGCCGTGGGGCAGTGCCCCATAACTCCCTTCAACCTGGAGGAGGAGATGGAGAGCGGCAGCTTCGACCGCGCCGGGAACTACAGACCTCGGGGGCCCCCCCTGCGCCCCGACCCATGGCTGGATGCGCTGCCCTGGGTATGGGGGGTGTGGGGTCCTGGGGGGTGGCTATGGGGTGATACGAGGTGATGTGGGGTGGCTATGGGGTGATATAGGGTGGTTACGGGGTGATATGATTCTATATGGGGTGGCTATGGGGTGATGTAGGGTGGTATGGGGTGATGTGGGGTGGCTGTGGGGTGATGTGGGGTGGCTATGGGGTGATATAGGGTGGTTATGGGGTGATACGGGGTGATGTGGGGTGATGTGGGGTGGCTATGGGGTGATGTGGGGTGGTTATGGGGTGATATGATTCTATATGGGGTGGCTATGGGGTGATATAGGGTGGTATGGGGTGATACAGGGTGATATAGGGTGGGTATGGGGTGATATGGGGTGGGTATGGGGTGCTGGGGGGTGCTATGGGGTGTAATGGGGTGGCTATGGGGTGATATAGGGTGGCTGTGGGGTGATACGGGGTGGCTATGGGGTGATATGAGGTGATGTTGGGTGGCTGTGGGGTGTTATGGGGTGGCTATGGGGTGCTGGGGGGTGATATGATTCTATATGGGGTGGCTATGGGGTGATATGAGGTGATGTGGGGTGGCTATGGGGTGATACAGGGTGGCTATGGGGTGATACGAGGTGATGTGGGGTGGCTATGGGGTGATATGAGGTGATGTTGGGTGGCTATGGGGTGATGTGGGGTGGCTGTGGGGTGATATGGGGTGGGGTATGGGGTGTTTGGGGGTTATGGGTG